>JAOUQW010067823.1:0-13818 GCA_028565825.1 Olivaichthys viedmensis
AAAATACAATCTGTCGAGCTGTCGGCGATTTCCTTGAGTGTTAGGTTTTCTCCGCTCGCTTTAAATGCAGAACAATTAAATTATTTATTGCACTTTCTGTCTTCTCCCGTTTTCCGCCACACAGTCTTTTCCTGTAGAACCATTTTCTCTCTGGCCTCCACGTCCTCGCCTTCTCTTAAATGAAATCAGGAAAGCCATCTCTCTGCTCGTTTTCTCTGAAGCTCATTCGTCTTTGTTCTCGGCATTTGGCGGAGGTCCAGGCCGACCTGGTGGTTCACATCAGCTTGATGGTAGAACCGTCTTCTCTTATCTCCGGCCCAGTAGCTCTGTTCAAGGAGGGAAACCTTTTGCGAGCTGGTTTCCAGGTGAACATCAGAAACCTGTCAAACTGCCTGCGTGCACCATTTCATTAGGAAGGTTAGTGAGACACACACACACACACACACACACAGAACTGCCCAAGTGGACTTCTACTTTTGGACAATGCTCCTCTTAGAAAGAACCTGAAGTTCTGAATAGGTGGTGCGGTACCTTCATATAGCCGGATCGAAAAGTCTGAAGCCATTTTTAGTTTAATTTCTTTTTATCAAAAACTAATACTAAACGTGGTATTGTCCTACATTTCATTTAAATCATAGCACGTGTACATGCAGTGTTAATTGTTGCCAAATCTAAACGACTTAACATCTTTACATGAGATGTTGACTCAATTACTACGGTCCTAAATTGATTGTGCTGCTTTCTATCAATAAAAAAAAAACACTTTTTAGTAGCAAATAATGAAGTAATCTTGTTAGAAAAAACATTTTTTCATTTTTTAAAGGGGTTAAATTGAGGTTAAATTGGGATTCATGGCTGAAGCTCCACTTCTTTCATGGGTGACAACAATGTGCGATTAGTACTGTTCAATTTATGTGTTATTAATATAGAGTTCTCAACATTGATATCATGGAAATGTGATTAAAACAAGTTTTCAAAAGATTCTGTCCTAAGGGCTTCATTTAACTAACTACTGCAGAGCTTAAGTTTTCAGTTTTCGTTTTTTGTTTGCTAGTTTTGCGATTAAAATTATATTCAGATTTCTTCTGATACCCTTCTGGTTACTGTATCAAAGTTACATGATACATTAAAGCTTAGTTTAAAGGCTTTAATTATTAAATGTTAATACACCGCAGTAAAACAACTGCATTGAATGAAGTTAAACAATTTACAACTTTCAAATTTTAAAAGCATTTCTCTAGAAAGCAGTGTGAGACTGTATTACATCATCATTACTATCATCATTATGCTATTCTATGATTTATATTTTACATCAACAGATTACTGGAGCTCAGCTCACATGAACCAAAAGTGGGGGAAATCCACTCCCCTGAGCTCCCTCCAGTTTAACCCTTGGATACAAACAGTCATTGGCAATGGACTCAGGCTTTTGGCTTTGACTCAGGCTTTTGGTAAATGCTTTTTGCATTTACCCCAAACCCCCTCCTGTGATTAAGAAAACACTGAAGATAGTTGTTGGGGAAGCCTCAGCTCAGTTATTTTTAGGCCTGGGCCGCATTTCTTGAACCTGCTTTTGTCCTCATCATCGTCAAACAAACGTATCAGGCGCTTTGCAGTCTGCCAGTTCTGTCTACAACAACAACGCTGGGTGAAGAGAGTGGTGAAAATGCAGGCTGCTAATGAAAACGCGCTGAAGTGGGTTAAAGAAACGAGAAACGCCAGCCGAGTCTCTTTGAGCCCCATAACAGTTTGTTTGTGTGTGTGTCTCGGCCTCCTCATTTGCATCCGACGTACTTAATAAGAGTCTCTCCCTAGAATGCAGATTGCCACACAAACAAAGGGGGGGGGGACTATTTTTGTTGGCCCCACTGAGCACATTTTCCCAGCATTCCTTTCACCTAATTTCCCCCCAATTTCACATCCTCGACTGTTCTCTCACAATGATTTTCCCTTTATTTGTTGGACACCTTTCAACAGAGGGTATTGCACACACCGTCTTTATTGACAGGGTTTACTGGGCCGATCTGGCAAACGCAGATCCATCTCATTAATTACGGCAGCCTTTAATTACGTGCAGATGCCAAACGGAGGAGCGTGCAGGTGTGTGTGTGTGGATTAATGAAGGACAGCCGGGGCAAGGCATGGAAGGAAAGCGCCCCTACATGTTTGCAATTGTTACGTCGATTGATATATGCTTTCGTTTTCCATTTCAGAGAGCATGGCAACTGACATCTCAACAGCTTAGCTTTCTTAAGACGATGTTTTCACGCGAGTGATTTTTATTGCGGCACCACCCGTTTGTCCTGTCTTACAAGAGTAAATAATAAGCCAATAAAATAAAACTTTTATTATTATAACACCTTTTATAAAAAGCACCTTTCAAGAAAGGAATGCAGCTCAAAGTGCTTTAAGTAATATAAAAAAAACAATAAAATAGAAAGCGAATATTAAAATTCACTTAATATTTTTTTTTATTTCAATTTTTAATACATTTTTTATTGTTTATTATTTATAGTTTATTATTATATATTAGTTTCTTATTTTTATTTTATTTTTGTATTTTTTTAAATTATTTTAATTTGTGGAAATAAAAATAAGGGCAGCTCATTTAAAAAGCCTTAAATACTGAATAAATACTGGTTATAAAAAAAATTAAATTCATAAATTAAAAAATAAATTCATGTCAGCTAGCAAATATAAATGTTCCCAGTCAACAAGAACATAAATCTTGTAAATCAGTAACTACACAAATGTAGGTCAACTTTTACAGACCCAGGTATATTAAGCCTTTTTCAAAATAAGATAATGCATGTTATCACTTGTACTTTTCTGCTATTCTTTCCCTTGTGCTTAGAGGTACTAATTTCCTTTTTTTTCTTTTCTAAGACGAGGACCCTTAAGAGAGATGTGGGGTCAGGAAACAGGCAGACGCAGTTGATCAAGGCGACGCCATGCTCACAAACCAGGTTACAGTCAAGAGTTAAACCCAGGAGAAAACATAATACAGAGAAGACAGGAAGTAGAGAAAAACTAAAACTAGACCGTGAACTACACAGCGCAGAAATGTAGTAAGGAACCACAAGACTTTCCAAGCTAGAAACCACATCAACCGAAAGAGGGTTAGGAAGAACAGGAAATGACAACCAAATGAAGAAAGTGGAAAACTAAAAGGGTCAGACAGGAGTGCAGAGTGTGGGCAGCGATAAGGGTCAGAACCTAGCTGGATGTGACATCCCTACTGTTATCTGTGTAATATTTAGCTGCTTATTTATTTGTGTAATATTTACAGTGTCTTCTTGTTTTCTTGTTTTCTTGTGTGAAAGATCTCTCTCCATAAAAAATTATGATAATGAAAACACAATAATAAAAAAACGTCAGAAGAGCAGCTAAAAGTGTTAAAGTCTGTGATGCAGGTGTTACCACAGGCTTCTTAAAAAGGATTAAGAAACTTATATTACTTTATTATTACTATTCCCTACCCAGATACAATACAATTTTCAAACATCACTTCCATCTGCACAATGATATCACCCATGTTCATTTAGCTCCTACAGAGATTAATGAGCCAGTCAGCATATAAATTAAATTAAGGCAGAGTTTAAATGGGCCAGCCAGCAAATGAACTCGGTGGGAGAAAAACTAATGCTTAAACCCTCTGTTCTGTTTGGGTCCAAAGAACCGATTTTATTTTACTAAAACTGGAACAATGCTAAAAATAATGTTTCCAGTTTGAAACTTTGTACTTGGCTCACTTACTCTAATGAATGAATTAAATTGGGGCAGAAATGTGAAATAAGAAATGACTGGTGTTTCCCCAGACATGGATGTCTGTTTAAATAAATAAATAAATATTTGTTTATATTGGTCATAACTGAAATGAAGATAAGATACAGTATATTGGGTGTATCAGTTGTATTGCTATAAAATCCAACGGCCTGGTGACTATGACATCCATTGCTAAGAAGTGAAAAACAGGAGGGTTAAGTCGAGTGTGAAGGTGGAAGGTTCTGTAATGAGCGATCGCTGATGGAGAGGAAGCCTGTGAACCAGTCACACACAAGCTTTGAGAAGGCTATGACCTGTCAGCCAGAAGGCATGTGGCACTGCCACTCTGACTGACAAGATTATGCAATTTCTTCTTCGCTGTCCGTTTTCTCCCCTCTTTCCTTATTAAAAGCGAAATGAGTGGGAAAGATCGCTGTCACTCAGGCTGGCTGAGCTACATGAGCATTAATATAAATACAGAGGAGCCTGCACAGTCATCTGTTCTTCTCTGCTGATGCTTTTTGGACCTTGTTTCTGGTCTTGACTTTGTGACAGGATATGCTGATATGCTGTTGCACTCGTCTATGGGAATTTTGACCTGCAAACCTGCCCTTGTATTCCTGTGTGGATGCATCAGCAGCATCTATGAGCTCTGATGTGTGTTAATTGTGTCAGGATCTTGGCACGGCTGAGCCAAGCCTGCTTCATGCCGGAGTGATGGCAGGCTCTGGAGAGGCAGCAGATGGAAATTGTTCAAACACTTTGTTGAGCTTCTAAAACTGATGTCCCAGACATTCCAAACAGTGGGATAATCATCATGGGCTGAGATGTCAAGAACGTAGCTTTATAATGTTTTTGGATACTAAAGAAAAGCATTTCCTTACTAAGGGACTGGAAACTCTTGTAATATTTATCCATTAAGTAGAAGCTGAGTCTTTGTTGGCACCATGCCAATTGCTCTCTCTTCATTCAGACAAAACCAAACGTCTCTTCAATGATGACTGAAGTCTCCAAGTTTCATCTTATTCACCTGGGAGAAACGGACCCATCTACCAACCCTCTGTGTGCTAATAGACCATGTGGCCAGCATACAAACATTTACATAAATGGGCTTCCACCTGGTAATTCACTGAAGAGAGAGGCTGGAGAAATAGTTTTATCTACCTTACAAAGGAGATCGTGCTCTGATATGAAATGCAGGTTGCTTTCAATATAAATGTATGTGGGGATGAGCACAGTCATGGCAGGTCATGCAAATGAGGCGGCATGGTAATCATGTTGAAACTGCGCCTTGCCTGCCCAACTTCAGACACACCCCTCGAATAGCTCACGCTTGTAAAACCTGAATGCTAATTTAAACCCCAGCATTACAGTGGTGTAACACTAAGGAAATGAGGAAAGAGCTCCCTTGTTAGTCTTGAAAAAGTGAAAAAGTGGATGACAGAGTACTCCTTGGAGCAGTTCATTGGCCTTGTATTCTCTCTTCGGTAAAAAATAGTACCTAGAAGTTCATTACTAATGTTTTAGTGGTGGGTTAATGAGGTGGAGTTGTGAGAAAGGGCGGTGTTAGGGAACAAAAATAGGAGGTTGTTTGTAATGTGAAGGAAAGCTACAATGTCTGTCTCCATGTGGTGAATAACCAACATGCAAGTTTATGTGCTAAGTTTATGTGATATGTGCTAAGGAGGTAGGACAGGGTAGGTACTGTAAAATGAATCTCTAAAGTGTGGTAATGTTTTTTTTTTGAGTAATTTTGATTTAAAGTTCAAGTCATATGAGTGCACCTTTATAAACTTGATGTACAGACCTTTTTTGCCCTTTTACAGCTGGTCTAATGAACCCTAGTGAAGTTGCTGAAAGCTCATTACTTTTTAAGCGAAGCTGTATGCTAAAGCGGAAAACGAGTGAGTGCATAGAGCCTCCTGAAAGGGCACAGACTTGGAAAAGAGGGAGGCGGAGGGGGCATGTTGTTTTTTCATTTTTTTCATTTTTCTTTTTCCTCAGGCTGACAGAAATCTGTTAATTAAGCAACCTAATGGCTGTAATTGCACCCATTCACGGCCCCAGCTGCTGAGGTAATGCTAGGTTTGCTGCGGCTGCCAGGATTCAGCTGTCTCTGAGGTGAGCGCGCTCGAAGCCTTGGCATGCAGGGGGTCTGTGTTTGACTCTCGCTGCTGCTCCAGGCTCATATGAGAGACATTTCACCCCCTGCACCTTCACCTTAGCAGGCACTCCGAGTCCAAGGGTCGCCTGCAGAGCGTCTGGCGAATGGCAGCTTTCGAACCATGGAACAATGCCCGAGCAGGTGCATCCTAACAAAGAACAAAAAACAACACAAATAATGGCATGTTTTTTCCCTCCACAATGGAGGTGGATGCAGTGCCAGCCATAATGTCCTGTTGGCAAATACGGGATGTTAATTAGCATTTTGGCACTGTTGACTTAAGAAAAGGGTGTGCTGGATTCCAAGCTAATCCAAAGCACAGTTTGAGTTGACCTTAAAATTCAGCATATATCAAAGGATTTAATGCACTACTGGAGTAGACACGCTGCACTGTAGTTTTGTCTTGAACCTCATCATTACAGGATTTATAGCTGTGTAGACGAGCGTGTCACATGCAAGAAATACTGTACTGAAATTAGTCTAATTCTTTCTTCTTCTTTTTTTCAAATAACCACTGTACAGTGTTGCATATTTTTTAATATCAATTTGAAGAGAGGATTGTAAAGAGATGTTTAGGTTGAAATAGTAACATGAGTCATAATTCAGAAAGGAAATGAAACACAATACATGTGCTAATGCCTACAGATGCACGGTCTCACTGGAAAGGATCAAAATTCAAAGCAGACAAGATGGCAAATGTATAAATGATAGTCTTGGTGGGGTGTGATATGTAAATGAAATGAGCTGATGTGCTGGATCAGACACCATGGCTTAGCATTACTCTGCTTGATGGACCTGTTGAGCAGCTGTGGTATCAATTTTCTATTGGAAGCCAGGCATTTAATTTTGAAATTCCACAAAATAACCTTGCTCAAATGAACCAGATCCTTTCACAGGTTACAAAAGCTAAATATGATGAATATGCACTGAGTTGCTGGTTTATTAGGTACGTCTACCTTCTACCTGTAATAACTTACCATTTTATCAGGTCCACCCCTGATTAGGTCACTTTGTAGGTCTACAATTACTGACTGTAGCCCATCTGTTAGTCTGTCATTCTCTACTCCATAGGACCACCATAGACGAGTGTATCAGCAGTGTTGCTGGAACACGTATACAACCTTGCTGTATAGTATCTGTATATTTGAGCTGAACACTGATTGTCTTCTGTAGCTTAACTTAAAGCTGCTAAAACAACATAGAATATACAGACGGCTGTTAAATTAAAGGAAAAACCAACATAAAGTGTGTTAGTGAGGTGTTTGGGCCATGACAAGCCGCTAGAACAGCTTCGATGCTCCTTGGCGTACATTCTACAAGTCTCTGGAACTGTACTGGAGGAACTGATGGAACACCGTTCTTCCAAAAGATATTTTCTCAATTGGTGTTTTGATGACGGTGGTCTAACACATCGCCCCAAAATCTCCCACAGCTGTGAACGCTTCATCTGAGACGGTGTTTGGTTCTGGAACAGTCCACTTCATCTGTGGACAAAGATAAAATTCTCTCTCCCTCTTTTTTTCTGCACCTCTCTCTTTCAGCAAGCTACAATATGTTAATGTGCTTTTCTTCCTTAATTGCGCCTCAGCGATAGCTCAGAACAAATGTACCATGTACTTGGCAAGTAACAACGGTGAAACAAATAAAGGAAATTGTCAAAAGCACTTTCTGTGAAGAAAAAGCCGAGTGGATCTCAGACTGACAGCTGCGGTGGTGGTCCAGATATTTTCACATAGGAGGGTTCAGGAAAGTTCATCGCCTGTCCTTCAAATTCAGCTTCCACGCGTCATATGCATATGGCAATTAAACGAGTTATATTACTCACTGCATATTTTTTAACTAACTCACCACATTCTTCTTTTAGTTATATGCTCGTCGAGTAAACTTAAGAAGCAGGCTTTTATGTAACTTTAGGAGAGCAGCACCAAAACGGTAATATGATTTCATTTAAATATATACGCACTACGAAAAACGGTTACGTCCATAACAACAGGCGCACAAATAAGCCGATACAGCTGTAATTTCATTAATTCTACATTTGGATATTCTTTTAAATTCCCCCCCCGGTGTGTTTTCCAGCTCTAAAACACCAATCCAGTATTAATGAGCTGATTAATTGAAAGTTGTCTTAAAGCAGGGAAGTACAATTAAAAAGGATGTCTAGGAGAAACTAAAATCGAGCAGGCCTTAGGGGAAACGTTGCCTTGTGAAAATATAGAGTAATAGAATTAACACTGGGTTGAGTCCCCTTTCTCAACAACACTGGCCGTTTCATATAATCTTCACTTCGGCGGCAGTGCATAATTTCCCGTGGTGTGTGGTAATGAGACGGGGCCAGGAGCGATTGTGTTGGATTGTAATGGGCTATGTGTTGAGAGAGAGCGCTGGACCTGCGCACTCAGCCGCCCTTACAAGTGAGTGCGGCGCTAATGAAGCTGTCAGATGGCGTGAACCTGGCAAACCTCCAGCCTCCCAAAATGAGGCAAGGGGAAGTAGGGGTGTCAATTTCAGCTTGCCTGTAAGAAAATCGGAATGGAAACACCAGGAATTTGAAAACATGATTAAGTATTGCTTTTTACACTTCGCTCAGGTAGAAATAAAGGGTGATGGAAACGGATTTTACCATTAATTGATGATGTAGTTGGCAGAAACACACAACAATAGAGGGAAGTAGATGCATGACTCTCCTAGCTGCACTGCAGATTCCTCGCATTCAAGATGCATACACTTAGGCTGACATCACCCATCAGTTCATACGAATTTATTTATTCACTGCCATGTTGCTTGTCTGATATCTTCATTGTTACTCTTACAGTTGTGGTTGGCAGTGGAAAGAATGAATAAATACATGCATACATATAAGGGTTCATGATCCAGTTATAGGGAAAATCACATTCATCTGCATCCCAGGAAATGTCTATTCTAGGGGGCTAGAAAGGACACTCCAGTCTGATTGGGGTATGCCAATCCAGACTACGTGTGTTTTGCGAACTAGGAAAACGTGTATAATCATGTGCCTCAACATATGCTATAAGAGGTACTGCAGTATTATGTGGTACCTTGGTTGCTACTTGCTGTGATTCAGTCACCGTATGAGTTGTGTCTGTGTTCTTGGTGTCAAATTGAAGTCGTATAAGGTGGGTATCGGACTCCATCAAGGCTGCATCTTGTGTCCTCTTTGTGGTATCCCTGAACAGGATATAGACACAGCCGATGCTTAAGAGGTGTCCAGTATGGAGGTCTATAGGTAACATTTATGCTATTTTCATATGATGTTCTCTAGACATTTTCTGAACATCCTTTGTGTTTGAGAACCCTGGCATCTTATTTGAGTGATAGAGATTGAGAGATTGACAAAACAAATTGGGTAAGTGGCAGCAGTTTTACGGCCACTGTACCATTCAGTGGTGGTGAGCAGGAGCTTAGTTTTTGGACGAAGCTTCCTATGGTAATGAGCTATGAATAGTGACCGAAAGAATATGGTCATGGATACAAGCGACAGAAAAGAGGTTCCTCCGGAAGTTTGCTGAGTACCCCTCCGTTACTTCTCTGATTTGAGAGGAACCAATTGAGATTTGGGCTGGAGTCATAAGGATGCCACTGGGTTGCTGCCCACTAGGACTGTTCCAGGCTCATCCAATGGATGGAGACAACCGGGAAGACCTAGGAGCCACTGGAAGGATTGCATCTTACAGTTGGCTTGGGAACATCTGGGATTGCCTCCGGAGGAGCTGGAATCTGTGGCCAGGGATAGAGAAGTCAGGGACCTTCTCAGATTGCTGGCACTTAATCAAGGAAATTTGTGAAGATGTGAAAAAGATATGATGCTCTGTTTTAGTTATCAATGGAGTACTGGAGTCATTATAGTATGAAATCAACATGACAAAGAATCATTATCAGTCCAAAGCATTGCATTATACAGTGGGCTGCAGGTTGCCTTGGTTTTGTGGTGGACATAGTGGAGTTTTTTTTCTTGAAGACCATATGTGTGGGTTAATAGTTGCATGGAAGTGGAACCTTCCCGCCTTTGGGAAGATGCACACAATTGAACTCATAGGTGAAAATGCACAGGGTCTGAAGGAAGGACAGTTTAAATGCAAAACCACCAAACTCTCTGCCCTCTTGCTGAGTTGAGGCATTTGGAGGGAGATGAGAGTGGGTTTAAAGTAGATTCTTCACCCATAGTAAGGATATGGAGATTCATTTTGCCTGAGTGTATGTGTGTGTGCAGGCCAAGGAAATCTTCTGCATAGTGCAGAAGCTCAGAGTGAAGGAAGGCTGCATGCTTATTTGCCATCCACTGTCTGGTTGCAGTTTTCCCACAGCCCCCATGCAAGACTGGACAGTGTATGTATGAGTGTGTTTTCTGTGCAAATAATCAAATTCTTATCCCTGCCATAGTTCATTGGGCCTTTCTTTTTAGATAAATAACTAACACCTGAAAGCTTTTATGTCTAAAATTCAGGGCTCGCTTTTGAAGGACGCATTACTGCTAAACACCGGCACTCGGCCATTATGGTGATCTCAGAGAGGGTGACTTTGTCCTGCTCCTTTTCAGGATTTCTGCTTCTGAAAATAGGACACGAGGGCCAAAGTAATTCAAACACCGCAATTCAGATCCTGAAAGTGCAGCATTCTGTAAACGTACAATACAGGCTGAGCAAATAGTAAAGTCTTATTGATAAATCTTTTTACAATAGATTCTCTCATGGTGCAGTTTGAGTGGTTTTGCAGTGTGTAGATTTAAATGATGAATACACATGCTGAATCCACTTGCTGCCTGCGGAAAGGGGTCCCAAAGAATGCAATGCAATGGGAATAAATGTTAAAAATGTGAAAAAATCTGTTGAATAATAATGAATTAATTTTTTTTTTATATAAATGACAATTATTAAAATGAATATTAATTAAACCATTCATTGAAAAAAAAAAAGTGAAATCATTTTAAAAACAAAGACATTCTCTAAAGGCTGATATATTTATACACCACTGCCCACATATAATGTTTACAGTCAATTTTGCTATCTACGTAGTTTATCCTGATCCTGGTGTGTACAGTGTAGTTACCCATACTGTCCTGCGTGTGTTTATTGTATTATGCTGAAAGGATCATTCTATTAAAACTGTAGTACATTTATATATTGCTTTTGTACACTCGCCCCACAATTTACATTTTACTGTATATAGTCCTGTGTATATGAGCTCCTGTGTTGCCTTGTTGCACTGTGATCTTCAAGGCTTAATATTTCATCCCACTGTATATGGATAGGATAAAAGTAAGAATTGAGTTGACCTGAGTGTCACCACTCGATGATTCAATTGTTTGTTTCCAAATATAGCACACAGGTATTTTTTTTATCCAAATGAGCCATTTTGAAATTTGTACAGCTGTTTTAATAAGGCTATTGTAACCCTAAAACCTTGAGTAGCTGAATATATATCCACAAAATGAAGGCAACATGGCATCATGTGGTATTTTGATGTCTACTTGTATATTACAAAGAGTTTGGTCTGTATAGAACAAGTCCTATAAAGACATGTTTACAAAAAGACAGAGACTGCTCTTTATGTTCTGGCTGATGTGATCATGAGTGTATAAAACCTAGACCTTCAATATCACATGTACATAAGTGCAGCATTTCCATAACATGGAAGTGTTTTCTTTTAGGCATGTGCTGATATTGAATTTTTATATCAAATAAATTATAGTATCACCCAGCTTTTTTATTGTGATTTACAATAGTATCACGATAATGCATTACAAAAATTTCAACCTTTCCTTGTAACCTATTTTCACTGGACACCATTTTGGAACGGTCAGCGCTTTTCAAATTTTAATGCAACGTCTACTGTGTGAACAGAATTAGAATTCAGGGATTGCCTTATGTGAGCACGTCTTAAAATGTGGCCAAAATAAGAAAGCTTACAACTCTTCTGTACTTATGCTACCTTCTAAATTGGACAGACTTTATCTCGGCAGTGCACAATAATGCTGCCTAACTAGGGAGCCTTTTCCCAAATGGAACGCAATGGTAGTGACAATATTTTGAAGTGCCCTCAATAACAATGTCATATGTGTTAAATATGCCTAATTTCCTCATAAATTGCATACACGATTGAGATTATGGCTTTACAATGAGGTTTTATAGCATCCACACTGCAACAAGTAACGACTAGGTCGATAATGCAATTAGTCTTTGAGCTGTGTGCTTCTGACAGAATATAATAAAAGCTTTGTTTCATTAAATTACTGTGTTTCCTTTTGTAGTTGCACAAGCCCACATATAAGTATTGATCCCCCCCAAGTCTGATGGTCTCGCATTAGGCAGCAATTGCTTAGCCCTGCTAAAACGCATCGATTGTTTATCGTGCTGCCTCGCAGGCCACCTGCCTCCGGCTAAAACATTTCTCATTAGATCATTTTAATTCCTGGAGAATAATGATTTTCTGTTGTCTTCTGTTTCACGCTTTGCCTTATCTGAAATAATTAGCACATTCGCTCTGATCATTTAAATTAGCAAATTAAAAGAAATGCATCTGCTCCGAAACGGTCGATCGCCGCTCAGTTCTTGGCACGTACCATCACATTTGGATTCGATCTAATCACGGATAGTTTGGTTGATTATTCCTGCCATTCTTGCTTTACAATCCAATTACAGCAAGCGCTCTGGCTTTTTTATGACATCTCACACTTATAGAATTGTGACTAAGCTCTTGTTATAGAAACACTCCTGATTCTTTTCCATCACCTCCTGTTTGATGGTGTTAAATATTTCACCCTGTGCTCGTCTGACATGCATTTATGCATCTTTCTTCCTAAAGCTCGTAAATGCTGTTCATGTGCAGATCACGTAAAAAAAAGATGCGTTCTGTCGGACTTTAACCCAGCCGCCATGGTGGTTCCATTAAACATGTTGTTTAGGGGAAAACACGCTATTCTTTTTAATTATTCTCATTGATTACAAAGATCTGAGCTCCTCTGATGCTCTCATGATGGTCAACAATGGTTTTGCTCCCATCACGTGGTCTACAAGCCCCTGGTCTCATCCTGATCCTCCTCCTGCAATCCTGAGGCCTACAATTTATTGCCAGATTTTACCCTCTTTCCTGAATGACCTCTTACTATGACTAAAATAACTCCTTTAGCGACAGTATACCGATTCCATTGATAAGTAATTTATTGGTATCCCTGTCACTAACCTCAAACTCACATACCTACATGCCATATAAACTAGAATTCCTAGACTATTTGATATAAAAATAACTAATTTCCAGTTCAGGCCAGAGGAGGATGGGTTCCTCCCCTGCTGAATCTTGGTTCTTCTCAAGTCTTCTTCCTCCTTAGTTCCATCTAAGGGAGTTGTTCCTTGTCAGCATCACCTTTGGCTTGCTTACTGGAGGTTCAGTAACCACTTTATCCTAGTCAGGGTTGCGGTGGATACAGAGTCTATCACGGGAAGAAAAGACAGGAATTATTGTCCTGCTTATTTACTGCATATTTTGCACTCGTCCTCACTGTCGTGTATTTGCACTTTATGTTTAAAACTGTGTGTACCGTGCTGCTGTATTGTTGTGTTTTGCACCATGGTCCTGTAGAAACAACATTTCCTTCCAATGTGTACAAGTTATGACAATATGGAATGACACATTTATGAAATGACAATAAAAACCCACTTGAACTTGAACTTGAATACACCCTGGAAGGGACGCCAGTCCATCACACAGCATCTCACGCACACTTTCATTCAAACAGAGGGGCAATTTAGAGTCGCCAATCTACCTACCAGTATGCTTTTGGGAGATGGGAGGAAACCGGAGAACCCAGAGGAAACTCACGTGGACATGAGAACATGCAAAACTCCACACAGACAGTAACCAGAGCTCAGGAT
>JAOUQW010067838.1:0-13817 GCA_028565825.1 Olivaichthys viedmensis
GTAAATAAAACCTGGATATTTATTGACCCCAGCTCCCTGTGTTGTGTATTCATCCTGGATGCTGATTGGCTAGCAGATAGAACCTTATAAAACCAAGTTTATTTGTGAGTTTGGAGATATAACTTTTTTTATTTTTTCAAATATTACACCAAAAACTTATAATAATAATAATAATAATTATTATTATTATTATTAATAGTAGTATTAAGTATTTGTGGACAGAAATCTCTATGAGCAACTACAAGTGGAAGACATGTTTGAATTGTAATTCAGAGTTGACGAGCAAATTAATTCCATTTACTTTGAGGTTTAAAAAAAAGTTCCATATCAGCATTTCAGAGCTACAAAATGGCAGGTTTTTGCAAACATCATAAAGATATCAGGTGTGCAAAGTTGCAGGAATAAAGTCCTCAGGGAAACAACATGGTGCTGTAAAGAAAAGGAGAAGAGGGCAAATGCAAATAACATGAAAGTTTGCACTTTGTGACCATGCCTATAATATTTCCCAAAATACATCCATGCATTTAATCCTTCACAGAGGGAAAAACAGAGGGGGAAAAAAATGTAAAAGAACCCTAAATGCAAAAGTAAAACCCTTTCAGTTACTGTACTCATTTTTTCTTTTCTTGAAATGAGTCCAAACTAGCCATTAACCAATCTGAAGTAACAGTTTGGAACCATTTTAATGGCGCTTTGCTGAACTTGTGCAGCATGAACATTCCCAAACCCCAGCCTTCTCTGTAATGTCACTTTTTGACTACTCAACATGCGCTTGTGAAAGTGTGCGTGCGCGTGTGTGTGTGTGTGCGCGCACGCAATTTAAACACTGGAGAAACACCAGCTTGTAGTCTGCCCTACAGCAGGCCTCAGTGTACAGACACAAAGGCAAGCCATTCATGGCATGAGACGCGACCTGTAGATTCAGCTCCAGGAAGTGGACTCGCGCCAGCACTAAGACTCCAGCATGCACCAGGGCTAATTAGGGAGGGCGGCTCTCGACTCCTGGCTCTGCTTTAGTGTTGCTTTCATTACGAGAGCCAGTAGGGCTGTTGTCGCCATGTGACTTTGGGACTGCAGATCTTTGCATGCAAGCTTGGAAATGCGTGTGTGTGAGATTGACCGAGAAGGGAAAGGTGGGGCTAAACAACTAAATACCCCTGCAGTCATCCAGCACAACCCAACCCCAGCCCCCCCGGTCAGGCCAGTTGTCCATGCAGCAGGAAGTTGTTTCAAGTAAAAAGGGGCCTATCAATAAACGTTGCAAGCCTTGTTTACACAGGTGGCATCTGCCCGCAGTCTCGTTTTAGCCCTTTTGTCCAGGCCTAGCAGCCATTTGTTTCCAAACACAACTTAACAAAAATATCATTATTGCCTTCCCCCCGAAACCCCTCCTAAAATAAGCTGTGGTCAATCTACTTAATGGTGCATCATTAACATATCCTGATGATGGAAAATTGGTCTGTTTCTAAATGTGGCTCCAGTCCTTCCTGCCCTCTTCCTGTACAACTAGCAAGGCAAGGCACAACTTGGGAAGAAAACAGGCACCGGTTGCACAATTCCAGCTGCAGAACGAGTGGATGGCGGCAGATAGCGTGCAAAATAAATGAGTTAGCAATCGGCGTCTGCACTTTCACCTCAAGTCTGCAGCTGGACAGCTCTCTGAGGCGGCTTCTTAGCCGCATTCAATGTACCGTAAAGCAAAACAATGATAATTTATGAGGTATGGGGGCCAGCTAATGTGTAGAAATTATTTGCAGTTTCCTACAAGGATCGAGCACTTAGTTGAAACAACAAGGCTCTTAATTCTCATACAAACAATGGTGAACCCCACCACTGATATACTAACATTGTTCTTGGCAGCCTGAAAAAATAATGAACAGTATGGCTGGCGCTAGGTAACCGAGTTCTTCTGCTGCCATTCCCTTCCTTAAAAAATGCCTTAACGAGACCTCATCAGTTGTTCCATTTATCGCACCTTCATCTGCTGAGAAACAGATCCAAATAATAAACAGACTCATTTAGTCTGTCTGTGCTTCAGAACCGGCAGTCACAGTCGTGCTATTAAATTTCTCATACTGAACTTTGTGCAACATGCTGTATGAAAGTGTAGCCAACTGGTTCCCCAAGGAGGCCTATCTGGGGTGTATCTCAGCTATCCAGGCCATTTTGAAATGTCTAGTAGTAGTTGTGTTATATTCTTGAAGAAAACACATCTACTGAGTCCCTCAAATGAGCGACGAAACAATTATACCAAGTCCAATTGCCTTTACTTAATACTACCAGACATTTCAATCAGGGTCTGTGTGTTTGTTAGTTCTGTATATGTAGCTCACCAGTTCACCAATTTGAAAGGACACAAATTGGACATTGGATATTTATGTAAGTAAATTTACCAGATGTGTGGGGGGCTCTGCCAAAAAAATATATTTGAATACCACTATGCTAACCTAATCATATCATGTTATATCATATAGTGCTTTATTTGAGCAAAACCATTGTTAGCATTTAAACATAGTTAGCTATAGTGTTGTTATCAAGTTAGCCTCGTAAGTGCCTCTGTAGGTCAAATTTGTGTGTTCTTGTCCACACAGAGAGAGCGTACCAAGCCGAGGCTAGCTGTGAACTCTCCTTGTTGATTTTAGGAGTTGAACTGTATAAACCTGGATGTGAGCTGACAACTGCGATTAGTTTCACCGTTGTTTTGCTCGACATCAACATAAATGACTGAAGTCTCACCCCAAAATTTCATTCTGGTGAACTTTTCAAACGGACAACATATTTTTTGTGCATTGACAAGCTTTGGTGTCTGTTGTCTTTTAATGCATTGTTCTCATAGATAAACCAGTGCATGTGTTTATAAATATACCAATTATATAAAAAAGCTTTAACACTTTTTAGTCAGAAGTAAAAAAAACAAAAAAACTATTAAATATATTTCATTGCACAACTATTTACGAGTATATTTTCAGATCATATCATGGCTTCAGGCTTAGTTTGTCATGACAAGTGCATGCATTTTTAAACACACAAATCCCTTTTAGTTAATTAATGCCACTTTTTAGTCAAAAGTACATAAATACAGTAAACCTATTCTTGAGGCTTTAGTCATTACTTTATGATCTGTGCATAAATTTTCCCCAAAACTTTTCAGTACCACTTTCTAGGTGGTTCTAATATTTTAGTAGAATTAAATATTAAAACAACAATAAAGGTGCTTACTTTGCTAGTGGCCGTCGCTGTAGATCCGGCCAGCACTGGTGTGTTAGTGACCTGCACTGACAGGTATTTGTTGTGGATGAGCGGCCAGGCCCCCTGTACCCTGCACGTCTGGAACTGGTCACTGAAGGTGCGCAGGTGAGGGTCGCCGAAGAAGCCGCAGTGCGTGTACTTGGGGCGAGCCACACTCCGCTCGTACTGGCATAGCTCTGGCCCATCCGAGGGCACGCGTGCATCTGTAGGCACATGGGGGGGCGCAGCTGGCACGGGTGGAACTGTGCGGGCCATGTGGCCCTCCTTGGAACAGTTGTGCTGGCTCATGAGGTCCTCGATCCCGTGCTGGGCTGAGTGGTAGGCCAGGTCACCGCGGCAGGAGCGGGCCGTGCGCCGCACACAGTGGCTGTAGGCACGCAGCGCCGCGCAAAACTCCTCACTGGGGCCCGAGCTTGGGCCCGAGCTTGGCCCCGACGCCCAGAATTCAGAGTTACACTTCAGGATCTTACACTGCGGAGCCACTGCAGGGAGACAAAGGGAGAATATGAACAATCATGCAGCACTGATCAAGCCTGTCCAATTACCAGCAAGTGAAAGGCTCTGGGCTTGTGTTATAATCTTAATAGCTTTGCCACTCATTTGAGGGACTTTAGCAGTCTATTTTTTTTGTAGAACTGTACAGCCAACATGGACGTGAAAAATGTGCTACATAAATAAAAGGAATTAAAATTATTATAAGCCATAATCTCGCATTCCAAGACATTTTTAATATGATCCCGACATCAGAGCTCTGAGCGGATAACAATCCGATACCGACATCCTCACAGTAACTGAGCCTGCTCTCTGCAAGCTTCTGTTGCCAAGTTATACGAAACATCAGAGGCGTGATGGCGTCTCATGTCCTGTGTTCATGTGCAAGATCAGTGTTGTGTTGGCAACACCACACATATTCACAGCATAAAATACATCAGTGAATCACATGAAAAAAAAATGGTTAAAGCAATATACAATAAGCATCAAAATCAATATTTAGGTTTGGAAGCTATTTCTATTTCATATTTACCAAAAAGATCTCTAGTGCATTGTAAAGTATGGTGTGAGGACAATAGAGGTACTATATAAATTAGAAATTAATTACATACTTTTTATTTGACAAAATAAACCCAGATACTATGAACAGCTAAGCCACAGTGCCACATTAGCCTTCTACGACAAGCACCACACAACAGTGATGGACACTAGAAAACCTTTCCTAATTAAAAAATGATACAATCAAATTTTTATATCATTAAACTTTCATCAAACTTAACTGCATTTCAGTATTCTCTGCAAAAATGACAGGATGAATGTCACGGTCTAGCGGGGCACGAAGGCAGGATACAGGCGCAAGCCGTTTGAACATATAAACACATTTATTAGAACTTAAACCAAACGCACAAAAACCATGGGGTATGACACCAAGCGTGACATGAAACAAACGCAACAGAAGACAACACGACTGAGACACGGGGATACTAGGGGAAGACTAACGAGGAACAACTGGTAACAACATAACAGACAGGGTGGACTCGACTCACACAAACACACGTTGCACACATGGCAGGCGTGGAAACTTGCACGCGTGGCCACGCGCACCGCAGCGCGAGGCGGCGTGCGCGTGACAATTAATGTGTGAAGTTTCTTGTTTGAATCAAATTGATGCATCATAATGTTTTAATCATTATTCTCAATCCAAGGCTTAAGGGGTCAAATTATTTGTCGTAAAAGACAAGATTTGGTACATTAGTACAGAAAAGTACATTATTTATTTTCATAGGTTTTGCAATACGTCTATTGTCTAGTAATCCATGTGTATTTCAGTAATAGGTTTTATATAATTAAAGGTTTTATGTATTTAAGTTGTTACTTGTGCTATGTCTTCCCATTGCAATTTTTTACAGTCTAAAAGAAATGCAGTTTACTTATATGTTCAACATTGATAAATGACTGTGCATAATTACAGGTATGCTTATATTACAAAAGTGGCACAAAGTCAACAGAATAGACATTAATTAAATCATAAATCGTTAATTCTGTATGACAATTAATCATCAGGCAAAATTTCATAACCGTAACAGCCCTAATAAACCGTTGTTTCCGGCGCAGATAAAGTGCAACAATCAGGAGTCTAGCAGGTACCACTGTTCAAGGCATGCTTTGTGTTTATAAAGATGTTTTCCCTCCAAACATACCGGCTAGCTCATTTTGAAGCTGCACGACTAGATAATCAATGTTTAATATTAACAATTTATAAAAGCACTAGTTTTATGTCGCACAAATTATAATAATAATAATAATAAGTGATATTTATAAATTATACAGTAACCTAAACATTTTGGGTACTTCCACTCCTTATCAGATCCACAAAAAGCAGTATTTCTGAATAAATACATTCGTTTTTGAGCCTTTAGAGCAGAGCTGAGGAGACAAAACAGTAAGGTTCGCCATGGGGATCAGGAAAATAAGTAGTGTTACTTTTTCTTGGCTGTCTGCTGTGCAAACACTTGTGTTTCGGTTGCCTGGAACCGGAAAGTGGTTGCCCTGGCCATCTGGTTTGTTCATACCTGAATACACAACTCAAATTAACCCCAGTGAAACAAATGGGAAGCCAACACGCAAACTGAGCATCAAAATTCAGTCAGTTACGGGTGTTAATCATCTCGGTGTGAACTCGCACACTCACATCACAGTGTGCCCTTCTTTTTTCATTGGCAAGAAGGTTTGCAGGGGGCTTTTGGGAGTAAAAGCCCAGCAGGTGTCTGTCACCTCCCCCCTCTGAAAGGGAGGACAAATGCACCCCTCAAAGAATTTACTGCACAGGGGGGCAGTGGTTTTGGTGTGTGGTGGGGCTTGGGGGGGTTTGAATGAAGACAATGTAATTTGCCATTGAGAAGAGAGGCAATCGGGGTCATAAATTAGCCCCTGTGTAAAGGGATTAGGTTGAGTTGCCTTAAAGAAACAGGATCTCTGCAAAGAAAACTGGCTTGCCATTCCACAGGTAAGACTGGCTGTAAGATAGCCACCTGCTCAACGCAGCAACAAAAAAAGGACTCGAATCAAAGGAAATGCAATTTCAAGCATGTATCGAATTCCACAGGCTGTAACAAAAGTAGGCAACCCGCTGGATGAGATGTGGTAGGGCAGGGAAAGAACAAAGACTGTGCATAATACTACAACAATCTATAGTACATTTGCTACTGAACATATGGATCTCAATACTCAGCGTTCACTCAAATCTGTGTTTTATTAACTTACTGTAGCAGTATGCATGGAGAGAAATAATCAACACGCCTTAATAATCAATATCCAGCCTCCACCTCACATTCACTGATAAAACGCAATAAACTCCCTGGTACTTGCGAGCCTTTTGCCTTTTGTTCGCCTTGAACCAGCATGTGATGAAGGTGTGAAGTCGTAGGAACACGTTGCCCGATGCAGCACCAGCCATCTGTATGTATAACAGTAACATTTTGGATGTAAACATGGACAGCTGAAACGTGCCGATAACACACGAGTGCGATTTCTAAAGTTTGTAAAAAAGCAAGCAACGGAGAGTGACGAGCTTTCACCCTCTTCCCCCAAACACAACCGCGCTGAAGGAAGGCTTGAGGAGCAAACGCGCGAGTCGGGCGAAACGCGTTCAAACTAGGCCCACGTAAACCATGCTAACACCGTCCAAATATTATTGACGTTATTTATTTATTTTTTTTAAAGTTACCGACCGTTTGTCGGAGTTGTGCGTAATTCCCTGTTTAATGAATGAGCCACAGCGAGCGCTCCTTATATGTCGGTTCAAACATTTAGGCTCACTGCGAAAAGTCATGTCTGCGCCGAAAAGGCTTTTTTTTTTTCTTCTTAGCGAAGTACCAGTGTTTCGTTATCATTTGATGTGTTGAACAAAAATAATGAACTACCGATACCGACAGCTAAGCGAACCGCTCGAAAGTTGCTGCTTCAGGCTGCGTTCAAACCCGTCGTTAGAAAGAGAAAACAAATACAAGCACGCAGCGCCAAGAGGTCCGCCGTTCACCCGCAATAACTTTTCTCTTTCTTCTTTTCTTTTCTTCCCCCCAAACAACAACAACAACAACAACAAATCGTTAAAAAAGAAACCGAGAGGTGAACTTACCCGGTGGGAAGAAACAGAGAAACACTATGAGGGTCTTTCCGAGTCGTAGCGCCGCGGCTCCAGCTCCTTTCCCCATAACCATCCATCCAGCAGCGGCCCGGCGCAGCGCTCCTCTCCCCTCCCTGTCCGTTCAGCGGCGACAATAAAGCACAGTTAATCGCTTGCATATAACATCTTTTCTCTCAGTTGGCCGCTGAAAGATGGCGCGGCCCCGAAAACATGCCTCCGTTTATGAACACTTCAAATCGTAGGTCTCATCGCGCTGTCCAGTCGCTCCAAGCGCTGAAATTCCTCAGCGAGCGCGTTAGGACAGAGAAGTCCGCCGCAGCCGCGCTGCACTGAGCCCAGCCAATCAGAACGCACGCCCTTGCTCCACCCATTTCTTTTTAGCAGCTTCAGACAGCGTCCCCGCGTTACGCGCAGCAGCTGGCCTCGCTTCTTGGATTGATTAATGCATTGTAATGTCAAATGGATTGATGAATTAACGCACGCATTCAAATAGATAACACGGGAATCCATCGTGCACACCGCAATAATCGTGTCGTGCGCGCTTCAGAAGAGTACGGCGTTTGAATAAAACCCGTACAATGTTCATTTGTGTTCAGCTGGATTGAAATAAATACAGCAGGTGTTCCATTAAACTCTGTGGATTTTACTCAAACAAATGTATTATAACCAATTAAAAGGACAATTAGTTAACGGTCTGAAGGCAATGCTTTTTCCACAACCCACCGATTTTGGGTAGACCAGATAGACGCACTTAAGTGTATGAAAATTCTGGCCATAAGGCACACAGATGTTGGAGGTAGGTTTGTATGTGAAGATGTGCAATCTTGGCCTTGTAGCCCTGTTGAATAATTAAGTTATTTTAAAAGAAATGGTAAAAAAAAAAACACACACAAAAAAACCCCCACAGATCATTGTAGTTAACTATATAAAATGTAGATAAACATATTTGGAAAACAGCAAAACAGGTAGGCAAATCATCCGTTGGGTCCACTCTCTTTGCTGTATTAAAAAATTTACAGAAATTAGGCAAACTGATGGGATTCCACTGTGCAAAGGTACACCTTTTTCATTAATTAAGCCAGGTTAGGAATTTCTGTGCACTAGGCTGGTTACAAACACTGTCCCAGTAGTGTCCTCACCATAGACATCAGCTTTGCAAAGCTCACGTGTGTGACATGTCCTTTTTTGTTAAAACAGCTTTTTGCTTCTGACTCAGGCTTTTAAGCGTATCAGGCAATAAAGAACAAAGTATTACATTTAGAACAAATTGGTTAAGCCACATTCTAATTAATGCTGTGCTTACTGAGAGTAAACATTACATACGTACATGTAAGGACTAAAGAGATGACTAGACTGGCATTGGTCTACCTGTCAATAAATTCATTAGTCAATCTTCACATCCAAGCACACAGAGAGAATGAGTGTACAAGATGAAGAACAACATATGGCTTTAAATTATATGCAGAAATACTAGGGAACCCCATTTAATGAAATATATATTGCCCATCTGTTGCCATGCAAGATTAGTCAGTCAGTCACCCTCTACTCCCTCCATCCTCCATCAATAAAAAGGGACCACCAGAGGACCACAGCTGACCAGATATTATTTAGGTTGTGGGCCATTCTCAGCACTGCAGTGACACCGACATGGCGGTGTGTGGTGCTGGTATGAATGAATTAGGCACAGCAGCGTTGCTGAGGTTTTTAAGCATTGTGTATTCTTTATCGGCCAAGTCCACCTATAGCTCACCTTTTTCCATGCACAGTGTGTGTTAATTGTGCTCTAGCCCTTTATCAGTGTCAGTTTCAGACCACATGACTTCTGTTGGCTGGATATTTTTGGTTGGTGGACTATTTCCAACCCAGCAGTGACATTCAGGTGTTTAAAACCCAACAACACTGCCATGTCATTGTCACTACTGTGTTGAGAATGGTCCACCACCCAAATAATGTCAATGGTGGTCCTCTGGTGCTCCTGTTTCATTGATGGACAAGGTAGAGGGGGGGGCTGACAACTTGTGCACAGCAACAAATGAGCTACAATCAATAAACGCGTCTGATAGTCTGTTTTGCTGGTTACATCACTTGGGAGGATTTTGAAGGCACTGGGAATATTGGTGCTCCTTATCCTATGGTTTATCTACTTAATCTTTCCTCCCTGTAAATGCGCAACTACCTATGTCCTATTTACAAGTACACCGTGTAAACATTTCCATGGTCTAATCCTAAATTTGTCCGGTCACGCGTGTTGGACATCAGCAATTGGTACACACGGTGACAAACAGTTGCAGAAGTCAAGGTCAAAATGTTGAATCGTGTTTAGCCAATGACAGCCTGTATCCAACAACAAGTCTTCTGAATTGCTCGGTGAACTGTAAAGAGCCCACATCCACCACACTGACAGGAATAGATACCACAGGGCTTTTCTTCACAGTCCAACAGATGGCGCCTGTTGTGTGGGAGAGAGTGATGGAGGAGCTGAAGTTCTCATGCACATGGCCTTGTGTGGATCAGGTCTTATTAATGAATGATCTGACCCTTTTACCACTGTAGTTGCATTTCAAGTAGAGGCAGATCAACGCATAATAAATACATTCTGTACCCTCACGAAGATTAAAAAAAAAAAACTAACCACATCCCACATGATCATTCTTAATATTAAATAGTTTGACTAATAATCGTTCATCCTTATCGTCATCGTTAATATAGGCCTACACATGGTGCGGTTGCTCTTAGGTTGGTGAATGATTATTATTTTATTTTTTTTGTGTGTGGAAATACCAGTCCGCAATGCGCAAAGATAATGAAAATAATAACCCGCTATCGTATGCTAATTACGATCAGATGCCCACATTTTCCCTTACCCTCGATTTATCTCTTATAGCGCGAAATCTAAAGTACAATAAAACATAAATAAAATTTAAAAAAAAGAAACAGTTAAGGTAAGCAGCATAGAGGCGGTAAAAAAAAAATAAAGATTGCACAAATGTATTTATAATTATGAAACGCAACGCTAAATGTTTTCTCCGAAACACTGGCTAGAGCTCAACATGCCTAAAACACTGTCTACATTCTTTTCCGTCACTTGCGACGGGAACGAGTGCACATGTCTCTGTTTAACACACACACAACGTTGAAACACGACCGAACTCAACTGTGCGTATCAAGAAAAAACGAGCACCGACCTTTTCGACGGCATGAATATCTGCAAACCGGGGAGAAGCGACTCAAACGCCGTGATCTGTCTCCTCTGTGTATCAGTAATCCACAATGACTTATATGCCGTGTGAACTGGGCGGAAAGCGGTGCTGTCGTCCCCGCATGATCTCCTCTTTCTTAACCTAGTTTAATAACAAGCGTGAAAACGGTGATTTTATCTCAAATAAAAGCCGGCGAAATGAGCCTAATTCGGATAACGAAACCAGGTCATGAGCTCACATGTGATAGCCCTCGTCTGGTCGTCGCAACAGCAACAACAACAACAAAAAACCCCGAAGTGTCGCGAATTTCGTTTTGTGAAAATAGCTACAGTGTATACAGCTACAGTCCTGTCCATAGAGTCGATAAAGAAAGCCTAACAGGTTGTTTTAAACCGGTTGTTTTCCTCATCTTGGCGATCGGTCGTCTTTTTCCTTTCAGACTTTGAGAAGCGCTGCAACAGAGCGCGCCGACTTGGTTCCTCCCTTCACTGGCGCGCACTGGCTCGTTGGAGAAAGTGTGAGACCCGACGATCAGGAGTCCAAAGGAGACACATGGCCTTAAGTCATCCTCTCTGAACATGCACTGCGCATACAGAATTGCTCAATACAAGGGAATCCAGAGTTTAAGGACAAGTTCGTTGCGAAGAGGCGATTGCATTCATTTGAATACAAGAAATGACTGTAGGCTGCATCAGCGCTTTACTGCGCACACGTGCGTTTCTATTTAAGAACATGTGCCGTGCTAATATTCAACATTTTGAAGAGTAACATTAAGCTGAAAGACCATATTTCAATAGTGTGACGCCCGTACCCCAATATTTTTCCATTGCCACAGGGCAACCCCTTATAGAAAAATCACATACATTTCACGTGAGGACATGCGTTTTTCATGTGATGACAAGTAAGCACATGTCACACCATGGGAATGACCTGGGTTCACATGTGAGGTGTATAAAAACCACATGTGATTATTCCCATATGAAATTTGTGTGATTTGTCTGTATGGGAATGCTGTGGCATAGAAAGTTAAGGACACAGTGAGGTCTGTATTTAACAGTCTTTTCACAAATTTGTTACATATTAGGACAAGGCTTACAGCTTCTAACGCAGAGTAAAAATTGTATGCAGGAGCACACGCTTTCATAATGTCTCTTTTAGAAGAGGAGTCCTGCTCCCCTGTGTAAAGCAGAACTCTATTATCAAGGTTTGTTTAAAAAAATAAATGGTACCGCTAACCCGATAAGCACTAACCAAATGGCACAAACGTTTCATTTCATATCATGTGTTAATCACATGGGACTGAAAGCTCAGGTATGTGCATGATGGATGCATGAGATGCACCACGTTTACACTGATCTGACAGATTCCATTGAAGCGGCTTCCGCTCTGGGGTGAAGAAAGAGGCTTCTGAAAGGCTGAGTGCTGGACCTTCACCTCAAACACAGCTGGCGGAGGGAGAATCTACTGACACACACATATTTTGAGTGATTGATCCGAAAAACGTTGTACCATAGGCTTGGAAGTGAGAAGGTAGGTTTCATATTGCACAAGAGATATTGTATGGACTTTAAAAATGACCGCTACACAGTGTTGCTTTATCTATAATACCATGAGCAAGGTGAAAAAAATGGGATGAAACAACAATGTATGATGAAGGAGACATCAAGCCCACACACCTAGCTTAATGAATTTCACATCTGTATTGACTGACAACATACGTTCTATAAGGTCTAAAGAATTGTTGATGCATTTAATTCATCATTAGTATTTCTGATTCAAAAACAGACACAATCAGCCGTGTAACTGTTATTACCATATTTGTACAGAACAGAAATCAATAACCCCACCCCCATCTTGGCACCCTGTGATTTCCGTTAATTGCCTTCACCACAGAATGCTAACAGGGCCAATCCCATTATGTTCCATTTAATCCATTGTATGCCGTCTCTAGGCATGTATAAGGCCAACCACTATAATAAAACCTGAAAGTGAAATTGGTATTTGTTTGAGGCTGACAGTGTCAGTGAGAGAGTAAGGTGCATTTCAGTTAGTAATTACAAAAAGAGATCATGAGCTACTGATTGTGGGGGAAGACATTTTTTCTTCTTCTAATTTGCTTTATGAAAAGGCATAGGATTGGGATGGCCTCACCAATATGCTGCTTGATTCCAGCAGATGTTTATTTTATGGGCCTCCATGATCAAGGGACTGCTTTTAAGGCTGTTATGATCCGAAGTTAATTCACACGTTTGACGGAAACGTGCAACAATGCCGGGGAACACAATCAAAGAAGGCTTTATCTGAGTCGCAGTGTGCAGAGTGTTATTAGGTAGATAAGCTTAGAGAATGGCTAGGCTGGTGCTTTTCCTCTTTGTAAAGGCATGGACTTATCAGCATCAGCTTGTGTGTGTGGGAATATCCATACTAAGATATCTAAATAGCAGCTCGGAGAATTAAACACCACTATCACCATGTTATCTTCAGTGCAGCTCAAGCTAGCTACAATGAAGTGTGTAAAGTTGGAGAATACTTATTTGCCTGCAGGTTTCACCTTGTCAGAGGTTGCCTAATCAACATTTACAGAGCAAATGGGGTGCACTAGAAATGAAAACAAAGGAAAGCAGATATCCCTGTCAAAACCATTTAATTACAAAGAACTTTCCATTAAGATGCCTTATCGAGAGGTAAAAAGATTTTTTTTTTGTAGTATATTTATGATCCTATGATCACCAAATAATCCTTTCTAGGCTAGAACTGTCACACATTGGTATCTGACACTGATACTATTTGAGTACATCAAACTCAATAGCCTGTTTCTCATTTCCATCATTTGTCGTTCTTTCTGGATCCGTTACCTTTCATAAACTGAGTGATGACAGAACTTATGGATTCAGGTTTATTTACACTCTTACCTAGCCCTTTTTTTGCTCAAGGGACATTCCACATTGTGATTTGTATGTACAGGACTGTAAAGCAATCATATTCATGGTACTCATTAACCATTTACAATAGTGAGAATTAGGCATCATACATAGGTGATGAACTGGGAGATAAAGATAGATTCACAGGAGGTAAGGAACAGACAAGACTAGGCATGAACATGAATGCAAAATCGCATGCCAAAGCTCAGAATGTGGCTAGTATATCTAATATATATACACACACACACACACACACACACACACACACACACACACACACACACACACACACACACACACACACACACA
>JAOUQW010067848.1:0-13817 GCA_028565825.1 Olivaichthys viedmensis
ACTCTTTAAAAAAAAAAAAAAAAAAAGAGTCAGTATTGTGTTTTATGTGAGATTATGACTAATATTTTTTTTTTTTTTTTTTAAAGCAGTGACAACAAAAAACAAACAACAAACAACAACAACAACAACAACAACAACAACAAAATGTGTCAATATTGACCGTTAGCCTACACTGAGTAAATACAAACAGATGCCAACTCGCTAAGTACGTTCGAGAACACGCCAACGGCTTCCCCGCTTCCGGTTCGAGTTCGAGTTCGAGTTCGAGTTCGAGTTCGGGTTCGAGTTCGAGTTCGAGTTCGAGTCAACATGTTTTAGCACAACTCAAACACGGGATGAAAGTTGGCGCGAGCCGTGTCAGACCTGCGTCGCGCGTCTGGGCCGCGCTGGAGCCGGGAGACGGCTCGGAGACGTGAAGCTCCCGGACTGCGGCGGGCCAGAGTCGGCTGGAAATCGCGTCTCTGACCGTCCGCGCGCTCGAGCCCGTCCACGAGAGAATCGAGTCCATGCTCGCGGGGTTCAAAGGCGAGTCGGCGCGTGTGATGCCAACGCGCACGCGCGCGCGCGCAGAAACAGGAACTGAAACGGACATTAACTACTGCAAAAGTTTCTTTCCCCCCCCGCGCGCTGTTTCAGCTGCAGCCTATTGGTCGGCTACGTCCTAGACCGTAATGCTGCTGCAACAAACAACAAAAAAAGCACACTAGCATTGTGCACTATATTTAGAATAAGTGACTAGGTCGACGCACTAGTGTCATGCCATGCGGTTTGGCACGCAGCCAGTGTGCTTCCGAAGTGCAGACGCATTGGCCTGCTGTACAATCGTGACGTGTTTTCGCACTTCATCGTTAGTGACTAGTGCATTTGACTGTTTCACGACGGCAGTCGATATTCATCAAACGCCATATTAATGTGTACAGTGTACAGGAATTAGTTTTATTATTATTATTATTATTTTTATTTTTTTTGTTGCATACATGTGGCCACTTTATTAGGTACACCTACATTGTGAAAAGGACACTTGCCCTCAGGCCCTGAAAGATAAGCCGGTCATCAACACCAAGGGTAGCAGAAAGATCAATACGTTTATTGAGGACCAAAAAGACCCCACAATAAAGCTGGGTTCTCCCCGGGGAGAACCCGAGGAACTGCGTGAAGGGTTTCTTTTTTTTTTTTTATACACGCCTGCGTATAGGAGGATCAACCGAATCTTCCTCCCTCACCCTTATCTCTTCTTATTTTTTGAAATAATTAGCCTGAAACTACTTGTTTTACGACCGTTACGTATCCAACCTGGTGCGCTTCCTTTAAGATAAGCCGGTACCAGTCGGTGCCCCAGCTCTCTCCCTTGATTTATTCCATTGTTTTTCTAGGCCAGAGATGAGCAAAACCACAGGACAAAAGGCCCTTAGTTATACTGATTTTTTTCCCCATATTTAAGGTTACACCATTGTCTACAAACTAACTAATTAAAATCTTATTAAAAGTATGGGGTCATGTCCCCTGAGTATACACGTTTTTCACACGTTTATGTTGATTATTCATCATGTTAACTACAAAAATACACCACACTACACTCAATGGCCATTTTACCTGGTAAACCCACCACATTAAAGCGTGTAACACATTTATTGATATTGTAATGTCGTGGTAGCGTGTATGGCGCATGTACGTGTGTATCAGGTTGTTAAACACCATGTGCCACTTTACATCTGTTGAGCGGATTGATAGACAGGGTAAAGGGGGGTTGACAAATTGTGCATTGTAAGAGATTGGCTACTGTCAGTAATTGTACACCTGTACACAAATTGACCTATATGGACCTATATGGTATAATAGAATATAGCATTTAAAAAAAATAAACACACATATTAAATTACAAATACTATTCATTTGTTCATTCATTCATATAATTATTGGCTTGTTTCCAGATCAATTCTCAGCATTTTAATAACACTTCTGGGGGAAAAGGGCTGTTTGCAGAAGCTCCTCTTGACTTTAAATCTCTACGACTACATGCTACTGCCGTCTAAAGTCCACTTCCCTCACCCGTGGGAACTGGAACAGAAACAGGAGGGCACAAAAGGTGAATAAGTCTGAAGAGCATAAGGAAGAAAGCAGGTTTGTGCAGAAGAGGCAGAAAAAGAGTATGCAGTCTACAGCATGATTTCATCAGTAATTCAAGAAATAAAAACTGTAAAAAAGTAATTATACTCAAACAAACTATATTGCAAGAGCCTTGTTTGTCAGTAGCTAGAATTCTGAAGGTCCTCAGCAACGCATCGTTTAACACTTTATTCCACTCGACAAGAGCTTCACAATAGCAGCTGAACTGAAGCAGGTGTGTCAGTGCAGTGGAAATGTGCAACCGTGTTCTACAATCTAGTCTCTGAGAAGACCCAAGATTGTGGCACAAGTGAGGCATGTATCGTCTGGCCTATGACAGGAACCCCTACTATGGTGGGGAAATCCCATCTGCTCTGTGTAAATCTTTAATTGCAAAAAAAAAAAAAGATTTCAGTTTTTCATGACAGGTCAATGGAGAATAAAATCAAACTCCAGACAAGCCATTCGAATTCTGGCACCAATCCTAACACCATTGCCCCCTTCTTCAAAATAGAAACAAAACAATCCCACTCACACACATGCATGCATGTACGTACACCAAACACACAAATCCACACATTCCCCGTGCACACATATCCCATAAATAAACTCTGAGGAGATAAGAAACGTATGAAATCATGTCAACACTATTTACAATTGCATTAACATTTCATCCCCAGCTTGAGGACTGAGTAATCAGTAACTCATCCATTCCCTTCCTCTATTGACAGCTCTTATCAGATGATATGTGAGCAATTGCTGATTGCTAAGCGAATTTCCTTTGCATTTATCAAGTTAATTGCATCCCAATGGGTAACAAATGAAAGTGCTTCTTGTTCTGAATTTAAACAGTCCCAGTAATCCAAGGACACAGGCGCCTCCCCCTCTGCTGGAGAATTACAGTATTACAGCTACACCTTATCCAACTAATCCACTTTTTCAGAAGACCTTCCTTATGTCTCAAATGCCAGGGGTGTGGCCACATGGATGACAGGGTGGTAGCTGCCAAAGTAAAAAAAACAAAAAAAACAAAGCCATGCTTTCCCAATTGCCACCCCACTTCTGACCTCAAATCACATCTCTGAGAGGTCTATTATTCATATCCCATTCATACAGACCTACTCAATGATATCCAGCTCACGTTAATTTAAATAATCAATCATTTGTAAGTAGAAATTTGTAAGTGTAACTGCCAAACGCCAGAATTGGCGTCTACTTATGGTCCGAAACTGCACCATGTTCATTATATAGAGCATATCTTGGGAGTTTTGCATTTTGTAGCCATGTCCGAAGGCATAGTGGAGTATATCCAATGGGTTCATGAAATCCCACATTGAGCTACCAAACTCAGCGCCCTTATCCAAAGCGACTTACAGAAGTGCTTTATAGTCTCCATCAAAAAACAGATTCTCACGCTAGTAAAAATAGGCCACGGTCTAGTAGTATCATAAAGATAGAACTCCGTCAGGGAGGAGTTAATAAGTGGTTCAGTGGTTAGGGCACTGGGCTACTAATCAGAAGGTTGTGGATTCAAGCCTCAGCACTGCTAAGCTGCCACTGTTGGGCCCTTGAGCAAGGCCCTTAACCCTCCCTGCTCCAGGAGCGCCGTATCATGTCTGACCCCAGCTTACTGATATGTGAAGAAAGAATTTCACTGTACTGTACTTGTATATCGTCGCTGTCCAATGAAAAACATGCATCTCCACTTTTTGCGTTTTTTACTTTTTATCATATATGGAATGTGGGTAAAAACCTCCATCTACGTGGGGTAGCAGTTAACATCTAAATGACCAATGAAAAGCTGACAAATCCCACAGCGAATTTCGGATTTATTGTGTACGATTAATGATATGAAAAAGTCTTTTTTCGTGTTCCTGAAAAATTGGAATTTTGGAGTTACATGTTTTTCATTGGACAGCAACGATATGTGACAATAAAAGGCATACATTCTATTCTATTCTAATAACAGAGTTAGTACAGCAAAGAAATAGTAGAAGTAAGTCTTTTTGTTTTTGTTTTTGATTAATGCTCGCTTATTTTGGGTGAGTAATGCTCTCTTATTAAATAGTAAATATTTAGTAAATACACTTATGGGGTAATTATTGGCTGGGCCAAAATGCCAAAATGCCAGGTATTAAAAAACAACTGCTAAGAATCTTTAACTGGAGCCCAATTATTATTGTGGAAACACCAGCAGAAGCATACACTGGGGCAACAGGGAGAATAGAAAAGCCAAACTTTGCTGGTCATCTTGGGGGCTTAAAAGTTCCCAGTCTCTAGCTTCATTGTGACCTTGCAATTCAGTCTTGCGGACACCGGCCTCTGGGGAGAAGCTGTGAGCAATAAATAGGTTTTAAAAGGCCACAGAGGCTGCATACAGGCCTTGTAGTGCCATAACATACTGTGTGCCCACGCAAAAAAGTCACCCAGTGCGATCATCAAGTCATCCGTTACACACCGGCCTCAGGAAACTATTCCCCTCTATGGTGGAGAGATAAAAAAAGGGAAAGAAAGAGAAAGGGAAAATGTCTACCTCCTAAGCCTTCTTACCCAGACTCTAGGATATATAGGCAAACATCAAAAGTCATTGATTAGCGGGCCTCGAGAGAGGATTCTCTTTCCATTCAGACAGCCGTACAGCAGTTTCTCCAATACATCTATCTGATGTTCTTCTCTTACTCGGTCTCAAAAGTAAAATGGATGGACGTTGTGGTTGCATTTATTTGTATATGAGCTATATACAATAAGAACTAGTCAAGTGCATTAGGTACTGGGCTTGCATTGTACAAAACAAGTGGTTTGATATGGAACTGTGGAATATTATTAAATCAGGTATTATTAAAGTGCAATTCCAGCCACCACAAGAATTAAATCACTGGAACATAGAGTACCATCATTAAGTAAAGTGGTAGCAATCAACTACAGATATCAACTACTGAGCTAACACGTCTTTAATGGAAGCTTTAAATGGAAATGTAATTGAATTCTTTTTCCCTAAAGGGGAAGTAACTTTTTTGAGGATAAGACAGAGCTCAGGCCCAAAAGCTGTTTGCTTCCAGTCGGATTTATGCAAAATGCACATCTCACAAGAAACAACACACACAGACATAGAATTACGTAACAGAGAGACACCATATGCACACAACTACCACCCTTACAACCCGAGACACCACAAACAGCAAACATCTGCACACTACTCTGAGCATTTTGCAGTTTGCAGGACCAATTAGTCAGACAGAAATGGAGCCAAAACTCGCTTGGCCATGTGCAGATGCACCTAATAGCAGAGGCAGCCATGCACTTCTGTTGTAATGAATGAGCACTAAATACAAGAGGATTCGCGCACACAGTCTGCTTATTGGGCTATAGTTCGAACATAATGCAGAATCCAGGAAAAAAATAAAAACCAAGCCTGTTTATTACATTTTTATTCAATTACAGCAGTGGAACGCTGTGGAAACTGAATTGATTTAGTTGAGGAAGACTGTAAAGCTTACAGCGGTGGTTTTTATGAAGCACCTGGAGCCATGCTATGCAGACAAACTATTTGAGCAATTGTAAGTGCATATGCATTTAGAGTCACATTAGGGATGTTTGCATGCTTTTGGATGCACTAGGAGGAAAAGGGAACAGCATCTGTGTCACTGAACGGCTCGTGCTGTCGGTTTCAGGTGTAAACCGAGCAGCCATATAATAGCCCAGATCAAACTGCCTCATTGGGAAAGTACCGCTTTCACTCCCTTGAGTGTTGACAGCGGCGTCTAACGCATGATTATGTTGTCCAAACCACTATCGCGATGCATGAATATTCACGAAGAGGAAGCAAGGAACGCTTCGGAACAATCGCTGGAGGAGGGGTGTGAAACCATACGTCCAAGACAGGATGGACAGAGCCATTTCAATCAATTACTAGGTGTGAGAAGCCTTCTTATTTGCAAACTTGTGGTTGGATGAGACTTTTAGTGTTAATACCAGTAGATAGTAGCTTATAAGGCATCTAAGGCATTACAAAGGGTGAGTTTTAAGTGTTTCATGTTCCTCAGAGATCTGGCGTTTTTTACCGACATGCCATTTGCTTCTTCGGTCCAATTGACCCTGGCGGATGTTAAGCTAGCAGAGCAGGGCCGGTAATTACCCACAATCCCCCACTGAAATGAGGTTAAGGAGGGGCCGTCATGGATGGTCAACTGCATGAGATATCATTCATATAGTAGGAAGCATGGAAGCTTTACCAACAGAGAGAGAGAAGCTATGTTTGAAAAGACCTACTCAATACTGGAGAATCAGTATTGTCACACAAACACCAACACAAACATCTTGTTATCATTCACTGTCGATGTGTCCAAAATCCTACCGTATCACCATACAAGCACATGTTGGCACAGTGCAAAGACATCCGTACCCGCTAAAGCACATGGTTTTGACACTAACCTCTTGTGGTGCGATATAGGATTTCATGAATGCACTGGATGTTCACCATGGTTTTGGATGTATATAGCATATAGCAGATAGTGTGTGGTTTCTGACAGATACAGATAATAGCATGGAGAAACAGAAAGACAGGATGATGATGAAAAGAATAAGAGAGAAACACAGAGAGATAGAGAGGCAGACAGAGAGAGACGGTGGGGAGAAAATCCTAGCACAATGGAAGATAATCGTGTCAGAGACACAGAGCTATTTTTAGCAGATAAGCCCCCTTTGGCACACCGAATTGTGTTCAGTTCTGCATCAGAATCCCTCCTTCCATCTCTCTTTTCACAGGGCTCGATTTGTTTATGCCGTAGCCGGTCCTGCTTCCAGAGCACACGCTACATTGGGGTTTAGAGCCAAGAACCGATTATGGCACCTGAACACACACACACCCACCCGCTGGCTTTCTCGCCGTTACATCCCAAATTTACAAGGTTACACAAGGTTATAAAGAGCTCCAGCTGTCTGTCCTACATCGTGAAGATCCGAAGGGCACATACTTTAGGTTATTAAACCTCATGTTCTTCTCACACATGACCAATATAACTCATATTTATTTAAAAATATACAATATACACTCACCGAGCACTTTATTCGGAACACCTTCTCATTCATGCAATTATCTAATCAGCCAATTGTATGGCAGCAGTGCAATGCATAAATGCATAATGCTTTTTTTTCATGAGAAAGGTGTTTTTAGACAAGTAGTTGCATCAACACTGAGAAAATGGAAATCTGTACGTAGTGCAGTTTCTTCAGTTCAGCTGCGACAAAAATTCTGATGTTACCAACGTCACGCAGGAAATTTATTTGAATAACTCACTGTGATTCGTCCATTGGACCATTGGCTGGTGGCACACTATTTTCACACACTGTTTAGTACGCTAATATGCGATTTGGGACAATACACACAGCTCTCTAGTTAGCGCAAGCGATAACACAAACTTAAAATGACGAGTTCGGAGAAATGACCCATTCCTGTTGCAAAGTGGCAAATAAATACTTCATTTATTTCTCAAATGAAAAACTCTGCATAATGCCTGGATAAAGTTTATTTTCGGAGATCCTCCACCTGTTCTCCCAACTCCTAATACAGCTCCTCATAGCTTTCAGAACAGCTCATTTCAAAACAGGTCAGTAGGATTGCAAGCAGCTGATTTAGCTTGTGGTTTCATGACATTAAATAATGAATCAGTATATTTCTGCTTGGGTTTGAAACACCAACAGGTGTTGAGAAGGCAATAACAAGTTTACCCCATTTTCTCCGATTGCCAATTCCCACCCACAGCTAGTTCTCCGCTATCACACGACAGCTACTAACCGGGGCGGATTCGGGCTAACACATGCTTCCACCGCTCAACCACCGCATCTTTTCGAATGTCACAGGGCAGCCAAACGCACTTAGGGGAAAGCGCTAACTGCCCTCTTCTGTATACATGAGCTCACAGACACCCACAAATGGCTAGTATCGCTCTGATTGACAGGAGAGAGAGTAATGCCATCCTTCCCACCCAGAGAGCAGGGCCAATTGTGCTCTCTTGGACTCCCGGCCCCCGATGGCTGTGGCATTGTCGGGATTTGATCTCCCGACGATAGGGCGAATTAATAATAATGAACATTGAGGGTCCGCTTTATGAATATTATCAACTCATAGGCGATGCCAGGGAAAACGGGTTGTTAGCTGGAGAGGCAAAAAAACACAATCTACAACAATTCATTGAAAAATGTAAAGGCATGATTTTAAGAGTAAAAAATCACTGAAGATGTACTTCATAGACACTCAAGAATAATATAAAAATGCCTGAAAAAACCCCCAAGATATAGGACCTTTAATGGAAATAGAAACACATTAGCGCTTCACATGCTTTGGGATACTCCCGATGTCAGGTGTGTAAACAAATGGAAATGCAAATAAGAGATGTAGGTCATGTGACAGGGACTTAAATGACCTTTTTGTTTCACATTTCTAAATACCAGTCATTATTTAACACATTTACTTCTCAGTAACTCTCAGACCACAATGATCTGAACACAATCTCAGATCTCTGTAATATATAAGATTAAAAAAATTTTTTTTGTTCATTAGAGAAATTGAACTAAACACATGAACTTTCATGTTGATTAGTATTGTTCAACTTTTAGTAAAAAAAAAAAAAACTTAAAATGGGACTTTTTTGTCCCAAACAAAAAATAAGCTGTAAGTGCTATTCTCTTCATTCTTCTGAATTCTTTCATTGACACAGAAGCAGAAAATTCACCAGACACCAACCTCTTCCTGGGAGGTCATCTCCCAGCCGGCCTCATTCATCGGCGTCTATTCAGTAATGGCTGCTCCAGGCTCTGCGCAACTCAGAGGCCATTAGAGCTGTCAGTCTGCTGCTGCCTGCAGGTCTGCACTGACCAGTTTGGTCTCAAAATACAGCACAAGACAGTGAACTCATCACTGCACTGGCCACTTCTGTGCTTATTGATGGAGAGGTTTGTTGATGCTTATTGATTTGATCATACATTTTTTTATCTAGGCCTCCATATAGAGAACTTACGAAGTCCTGCAGTTGAGTGGTGAAACGTCTTCAAGATTTTATTACAAGTCACCTTGACTTACTACCACTGGACATTTCAAATGAACTGGACATATGAGCATTAAAAGAGCAACGCATAACAGTAATAGCTTGGCCTTGCTTTCAAGGTTGCACCTGCGCTTGAGGCGGGTGGTGTTTATGTGATGTGTGTGTGTGTGTGTTCAAGCCGAAATGAAGGTGGTAGTGGGAAGAGGTGCGCACAGGTGATGGGAGAAACAAACATCCCATCCCATCCCGTGTCGTATGCTTCGTCTCTATCATCTCCCGAAGTGTGTGGCGGGGATTAATTGCTTTCTCTTTTCCTCCAGACACGGTCATACATTTGGCCATTATGTTAAGCTGCAGCGCGTGAATCCTAATGGATGAACGTCTGTCTCCTTTCATTCTGCTGCTGATTGAGATAAAGGAAATTCGACAAGAGCTTCAGGATCCATGGTGCAAGGTGGATGAGGTGCGCGAGTGACATTTGTCACCAGCTAATCGAGAAAATGAGGGCTGGATTAATAGCGTCGCTGGAGAATGACGCAAAGCGCAAACTTTCAGAGCTGTTCGGCTGATTAAGACGGGAGACCACGTGGTTAAAAGAGAAACACTTTCCAGTTTAAACACTAATGTGTTTATTTCAAAGCCATCTATTTATAGAGTAAACAATCAATTGACCAGGACTAGATTTCATGTCACTTTTGGGTCAGGCGTGTCCTTCCCTCCACCATGCTGCCTCTGAGTAGAAAACAGCTTCTGTATTTTGAATATTAAGCAGATGAGGGACAAAACTATTTTGCAACCACTGAGTGCATCATGAGCAAAACTATTTGTAACAGATTATGGCCGAAGCTTTGCCAATGATCCCAATGAAATTGAGATGTAATGAACATACCAAGCCACCATGTGATTTTGAAAAGGCAAACTGTGTGTTTTGCTAATATATGTTATTTTGCCTGATAGAGTTTCTGCAAAGTGTGCACAGCAAGTCTGTGTTATAATATGGGGAAATGGAGGCCTAGATAGGAGGCAGACTGAAACATTAGAGGCGAGAGTTGATATGGTAAGCTGAAATTCTTTCGTCATATTAAATTACACGATTCTCAATACCAGATTTGATACTGAAGGAAATTGTTGATGATAACTCCCTGAAAACAGCAAGATCTTTCCAGAATGGAAATCTGAGCGATACAATTTTGCAGAATATTGAAGTTATTCTTTTAATGCAAAGTCTGGTGATACAGAGTTACAAACCAAAGTATTCAGTGTCACAAAATCTGGCTCGTCTGACGTGAGCAGATGAAACAAAGAACATATACCTAGTATGGCGCGCTATCCAGACATGAAGTCATTAGACACGAGTTCTCTTCGGCGTCTCAGAGTCAACATTGATTAGTTTTATCAACAACACCTCTTAACTGGTTTGCAAAATATACCAAAACATTGGCCGTATGACCTCCCTCCCTTAGAGATTCATAGCAACCACATTTCATTATCAAAATTTAGCAGTACATTCCAGGGTCAGGTTGACATGGAGCTTCTTCAGAATTACAGTCTTGATTCAGACTCATAATGCATGAAGCAGATATCATTTGAAATCCTCTCAGATACCACAGCAAAAACAGAAATTCCATTCAGCAGACACTCCTTCACTAAAAAACTTTGTGTGAACAACTCCAATTAAAACAAATAGAACAACAGTATATCACCTTTAAAGTACCTAACAATAAAAGTGAACAGCAGCTTTCATTATTTAAGCTTTTACAGTAATATAATATAATATATAATAAAACATATTACTACTAGGCTAACAGTAACAGCAGCTTGGTGACATATCGCCCATTCTTCAAGGAGCAAACCTAATGATTATTTAAGTAAACCGGTATTTACATTCAGTTATATCTTTGTAATACACAGCCTACCACTTGCAACATCCTAGGGGTGCCATAACTTTCCACTTTTTGTGCAATCCTCTCTCAAATGCATATTTATGACGGAGAAAAAAGGCACTTTGCGTGTTTCCATGTATACAGCGCACAAACTGTGCATTAAGGCTCATATGCCAGTTTTAGTACATAACATGCAAAGCTTTTTGGGCAGAATGAAACCGCTTTGTGGCCCTGGGAGTTCTTAAATTGCAGTGGAAACTCCAAACAACTTAGTGGCAACAGCTGGCCATAAACGAAAGTGCAGAAGCAAAGAGAACTTTCCTAATTTATTATATTCAGCTTCAGCAACCGCTTTATCTTGGTCAGAGTGGATCTGGAGCTTATCCCGGGAACACTAGATGCAAGGCGGGAATACACCATGAATGGGATGTCAGTCTATCGCAGGGCATTACACACACACACACACACACACACACACACACACACACACTCATTCACACCTAAGGGCCATTTAGAATAGCCAATCCACCTACAAGCATGTTTTTGGGAGGTGGGAGGAAACCGGAGTACCCGGAGGAAGCCGACGCAAAGACGGGGAGAACATAAGAAACTCTGCACAGACAGTAAATGGAGCTCAGGATCGAATCCCAGACCCTGGAGCTGTGAGGCGGCAACACAATCTGCTATAACCTTAAATCAGGAGAAACCAACATGATAGGTATATTTGTATATTTGTATTTAGACACTGTTTAGCAAATCGAATGTAACGTAAATTTTAACCCGTCATCTGGTGAGTTAAATGCAGATCGTGTCAAAAACAGGAAGTATTCCCTGTTATAAGCATTCAGGATTCCAAAAATATTTTTGTATCAGCCTGACAGTGACAGGCCACTGGAGAAATTTAAAAGCCTAATTTTAGGAAAATTCTTCCTTTAACTGCACACACTGAGCAATTAAGTAGTGTGTATAGCCTACACTATCAGCATTTACAGACTGAAAAGAGGAAGAAAACATAAATGCTCTCCTCAGGACTATAGAATGCAAGATACAAAAAGAGAAATGATGCTTTGATAGAAATGCTCTGCTTGATATGATCCACGCATTGTGCTTGGGTCTGAGAAAAGAACAGCAAACATGGGTCAGAGGAAATGTTCTGGTTGAATGTTCTGACTGAAGAAGCTCTGCACCTGGAATGACCTGATGCCATGTGACTTTGTCTCTCCCCAGTCTGCAGATGTGATCCATGCGTGTGCATCCAGCGTAGAGCTCCTCTGATGTGAACCTTTATTGCCATTAGAGCAACTTTTCATTCAGCTTCCACCAGTGTCCACCAGGAAACTCATAGAGTTTGCCGTGCTGCAGCTCAGAAAAATAATTCTCCATGGACCCCAGTTTGAAAGGAGTTCATTCAGCACTGGGTTGCTGCCAGAAATGAGAAGATTATATGCCGATATTTGCAGGAAGATTGGGTTCCAGGCTCTGGAGGTCTTATCGATCGTCTCTCCCAGGGTAGGAGAGAATGTGGCTTGCTAAATTGGAAAGCTGATGGATGGAGTGTCACTTGGGAGTTCAGGTGATTTTGATTCCTCCACTCTTAGATGGTATATACTTTATAACTACCCACAAGTTCCTGATGCATGTCACATCCTGATAGCTTCATAGTGCCACATTGGGATGGCTCGATATTGATGTGTGCACATGCCTTCATTATGCAACAGAGCATCCAGGCCCAGCACAGCTCCGGGGCTGGAAACCATTTCAGAGCTCCTGATGATGTTGGAGCTTATATCACCAACGCGGCTGCTAACGTGGGCCAGAACTTCAGCAGCAGAGAACAGCATGGCTCCACGAAGAAGAGGAATAATACAGACTCACCAACCTTTTTGAATTGACGTCAATGTCATTCAGGATGTGAGCGTCAGGCTTCTCTTAAGAACAGCCCATGTTAACACCCTACAGTTCTGAGCATTATATATCTTTCTTATTTACTCCTTTATGTTTCACTTGTCTCTTTTTTACTCCGTCCATCAATCAATGACTGTCTATCTCTTTTTCATCTACATTCTATCACTTTATCTCTCAGACATATACTGCAGTGTATACCACCTTTCCTCCAACAATATGGTCTGTTTCTAGGGGTATGCATACCATGTACTAGAGGTCATTATGATATAATGCTACACTCATGTGCTATCAGAATTTTTGTGAATACGAGTTGCACAGGAACATCCCTTCAATTACAAGGAGCTTCATCAACTATTTGGATTCATCCATTTTGGCCTGCTTACTGACCTTTACCCTTTTATCATGGCGAAAGAAAGGGCACTCTCAGTGATTGATGATAATTCTTTTTTTTTTTTAAGCCATTGACATGATTAGGCTTATATCTCTAACCGCTGGTTACATTATGTACATTTTTACAATAGAGGGACATGTTAGGATAGATTACGTTTGCTAACTAGCTAATATTAGCGGTGCATTTAAACACAAGGACTTCATAATTACGACTTCACAAGTCGTACAAGACCTTCCAACAAGCATGTGAGCCCTTAAGCAACAAAAATACTGTATATTGGGATATATTGGTAAAAAAAAGAAGTAATATATTTACCAATATAGTCAATGTATTTTAAATATATTACCCTTAAATATATGTAATAATGTAGATGCTACTATATTACACAAAAATTCTCTATATGTTGCAAACCTTCAGTTAGCAACCCAGAAATTCCTCCATTTCAAAATGATAAAAAATCTTAAATGTTATTTGTGCTTTTCTGTTTCC
>JAOUQW010067960.1:0-13811 GCA_028565825.1 Olivaichthys viedmensis
GGCGGATGGGCTACAAAGGGAGGCCCTACCCAGTATTAGTATATTAGCACCTAATAAAGTGCTTGGTGAGTGTATATCAATCATAATATATATAATATATGAATGTAAAGTTGTTAGCCCATGGCAATCAACCCAAAAAACACGCCTTTTTCACAATGACTACCCTCCCAATAATTACATCTTATTAACTTTTGATCAGGAGACCATGTTGAAATGTCATACTCCTATACAGAAACCCCTCTGAGACACGAGCACAATGTTGTATGTGTGTTTGTAATCTCTTCTCTCCCCCATGTTAGTGCCATTGTTAGCTACAAATCTATGTCCACCCATGAGATATGCTAAGATATATCAATACTAGCTAATAGCTAACTTGCCAGAGAAATGTGGCCTATTAGCATGCTAAATTCTTTTTTCTGATTAGGTTACATTTTCTAAAATCATCATTTTAATCTTGCCTACTATCGTTTATTTGCTATTGTGCGTTAAGCCGACCAGATACTAATAAACTGAAAATTGGAGAAAGCCTTTTTATGAAATGTGACCCAAGCTAATCATGGCAGTTAACATGTTGCAAACTAATGGTAGCTTTTTAAATTTCAAGCTCCCAATGTCAGCAGTGCTGCAACACTAATGCTAGCAACACTTGTGCCTGCTCAAGATATCGGCCAATCCGTTATTCTCGAACATTATGCTGCATACTCCATCAGTGATTTTCTTTTTTATTTCAGGTGCTGTATTTGCCGGAATTAAACTCTACCCACTCTAGTTTACAAGACTTAGCTGAACAATTACCATTCAAGGCAAGCTGTGCTGTACCACTTGGGTAGGGGGATGTTGACTTACTCCCCTAAATTACTACCAATATAGACTTGGTTGTGACGTTTACAGTTTGTGACTGCGTTGTGTTTATATGCAGGTGACACCGAGGTCCAGGCATGGAAAGCCCCTAAATGTAATGCCCACGGAAATCAACCCCAAAAACATGATCGGTTCAGAGGGAATCCTCACAATTACTACCTTCCCAATAATTACATCTTATTAACTTTCGATCATGAGACCACCTACTCCTAAACAGGAACCCCTCTGAGACTGAGAATGATGTTGTATGTGTGTTTGTAAAGCAGAGCTAGCATTAGCATCTCTTCTCTCCCCCATGTTAGTGCCATCATTAGCTACAAATCTATGTCCACCCATGAGCCTTGTGCTGTAAACGAAGGTGAATTGGATAATCTGCTGCAGCGCGTCCTGTAGATCTGTGTGGGACATTAAAGCTTAATGTGGAAAAAGTGCCTGCCATTTCTCTCACTCAGGTTTTATTTTACGAATCGCAATTGGCCCTCGGCACACATCCGCTCTGCACGCCGCATGAGGTCGTAACTCACTCGTAAAACACGTCGCGTCACATGAATAATGTAACAATGCAACAAGACCCAAAGCATCTTCTTTCTTCACGTTGAAATGAACCTCCAGGGAGAAGTGTGTGATCATCTCCAGCATGTACGCAGACACCGTTTCCGTGCCAGTCAGAGCATTGATGTGTTTAATGGGTTAAGGTGTTAATTTGATCATATAGTCAGTTAGCAGTTAGCTAGCAATGATTGTGCGGCAGGGACACATGATGTATACACATTCAGTATGCAGAAATGATCCATTTTTAGAGTGCCTGTCAGTCCCAGTAAATGAGGTGTGTCCTCTGTGCCTGTCAGTCCCAGTGAAGGAGGTGTGGCCTCTGTGCCTGTCAGTCCCAGTGAAGGAGGCGTGGCCTCTGTGCCTGTCAGTCCCTGTAAAGGAGGCGTGGCCCCTGTGCCTGTCAGTTCCAGTGAAGAATGCATGGCCTCCACTCTTCATAGCTAAGCCTCACTTTTTTCAATTAGAATCACACAATACTAATTCACATTCTACCATAGTAAAACAGGCTTACCATATTAAATCATTGGCTGCTTTAAATGTATCTTTTGTTCCTCCGATCGTTGATCACGTATCAGGATGCTCATGAATTGTCTGACCATAGAGAGTGGCCGACACAGAAAAACATGTCAGCAAAGCCAACTTGAATTTTATTTGAAAAGCTTTTGTTTGTAGCTATGCACATCACCGTTTACACACCAGAATTGCCTCCATGAACTCTGTGAACCCAACTTTCATAGAGCAAACATGAGTGTTTACCTGTTTTTGCAAAAACCGCCACTTCAATCTGTGCTTTTTGGAAAACATCAGGCACAGTAGGAAAGGTTGTCAAAAGCAAAGCCATTTAAACTGCCTTACTGTAATTACCACAATAAATAAAGCCACTCATGAACCTGTTATTACTCTGCTAAAAGCAGCGCTCTTCAGTCAAAGCGCTAAATAAACAAAAGCACAGATAATACTGTACTGTATTTATTCAGTACTGCTGCAATAACACAGTCTAACTTCCTGCTCTCTACAGTTCTGCTGCATGTTGCATATACCATGTGAAACAAAATGTTTATCACAGAATATTAGGGCTGGCCTGAATAGCATTTTACAGTTTTCGAATACGAGTATCCAAATACTCGTTCTCAAAACCACCCATAAAAACAATAATATTTGCGTTTTATAATTAACCCTAATTTTGGGTTCGTTACTGTAGTAGCCTATATATCCAGTAGGCGGCAATGATGTATTAATAGTGTATAGGCTACTGGTTATAGCGCAAACAAACTGTAATCAGCGTCGCATATGAAATAGCGAGTCTGGAGGGGACTATGGTGTTAAATGTTGAACTATATTCAATGAACAGCATTCTCACATAGCTCTCCTTCTTGTCCAGGTGGGATAGGGCTGTGTGAAGGATGTGTGCGATGGTGTCTTCTGTTGATTGGCTGGGACAGTAGGCAAACTGTAGTGGGTCCAATGTGCTGGACAGTGAGGAGCAGAGGTAGTCCTTGACCAGCCGCTCAAAGCACTTCATCACCACAGAGGTGAGTGCCACTGGGCGGTAGTCATTTAGGCAGGCTAATCTTGGTTTCTTGGGCACAGGGATGATAGTGGACACCTTGAAGCAGGTGGGTATGACAGACTGGGCCAGGGACAGGTTGAATATCGTCATGAACACCGGCGCCAGTTGGTCAGCGCATGACTTGAGGACACGCCCAACGATACCGTGTGGTCCTGCTGCCTTCCTGGTGTTCACACATTTGAACACCCTCCTGACATTATGCTCAGAAAGGGTGAAAGGTTCCCTTCCCCCTCCAACAGCCTCTGCTTCACCTGCGTTGGCTTGTTGGCTACCAATGGCCTCAAAGCAAGCATAAAAGTTGTCTAGCTCATCTGCTAGAGACGCATCGGCACGCCCCAAGGAGGGGGGGGGTCATAGTCCTTGCAACATGCTTCTGGGGTTGCCCTTTTGGAATTGTATTTCCACTTTCTTCCCGTAGTCCCGTTTTGCCTCCCTCACTGCTTTCCTTACATTGTAGGATGCTGCTTTGTTGCCAGACTGCAGCCCTAAGTTATAGGCTATAGTGCATGTGTTTAGAGCATCACGGATGGTTCTGGTAATCCATGGTTTCTGGTTGTGGAATGACTTAACTGTAATTTTGGGTACAGTTGCTTCTGTTGTTTTTCAAATTAAATCCACCACAGACTCAGTAAATCCATTGATATCCTCAATGACGTTGACGGGGGTGTCCTGGAACGTGCTCCAGACTGCGTCATGTAGCGCAGTCTGCAGAGCAGCCTCTGATTGGCCTGACCATTTCGTGACCTCTCGTGTCAGGAGGCATGCGACGCAGTTTGTTTACATACTTGGCCCGCAGCAAGATGGCCGCATGGTTGCTTTTCCATGCGGTAGCGATTCCGCCCTGTAGCCATCTTTGTGCAGCGTGTATCAATGATTCAGGCCAGCCCTACAAAATATACAACAATACCGTATTTTGGGGGTGTAAATGAGGTCACAGATTGATAGGTATGCATGTAAGGGCTACGTAAAAACAGTAACAAATGAGCATATTGCAATTTGGCAAAGGCAGAAATGACATTGCTTTGTAAGTCACTGGACCTGCTACAGGAGAAAATAACGCATCAATAAAGTGCTCTAATAGTCATTGGCACAAACAGTCCTCTGTTAAACCCTGGCCTTATATACGATACTAAAGTTTTAAATTAAAATGTAAATTTTAAAGCTTGCCATTAAACGACATTTTTTTTTCGACAATGGCTATAGAACAAGGACACACAGTGTCATTGATGTAAAGCAGCACTCTTATAGTCTCTCTTTTTCTTTTTCTTTTTCTTTTTGCCTGTACTCATCTCCACAATCTGACTGAAGTGTGCAGGTCTTAGCTGAATAATGGGGCGGCTGAGCCGAATATTTCTAGATGAGACAACTGAAGCCTGTCCTTGTTCAAATATGTACGTTGTTCGGCTTTTAACAACCATGATGTAATTAAAGTGAAACAATTAGGATGAAGAAAAGATGTTTATATATGATTGACAATTTTGCATCTATAATGGGAGTAACTCTCCTGGCTATAGGTGTTTGGTTAAACAAGTGCTGTAAATTATTGGTTGGCGTAGGGTGTGTTTACTTCATATACACATCATTTGTGAGTGCAAACATATGTGCATTCGTCAGATCCTACTGGTTCATGCCAGTTTCCTCCCTTTCAATAATGATGCAATCAAAAGCTCCCACTTCAGAGAATCTTTAACCTGCTAAATGTGAGTGAGGGAGTAGGTGTGTAAGTGAGTGAGGTAGTGAGAGAATGAGTGAGAAAGTGAGTGAGTGAGGGAGTAGTTGAGTGAGTGAGGGAGTAGTTGAGTGAGTGAGGAAGTAGTTCAGCGAGTGAGTGTAGAAGTGAGAAAGTGAGTGAGTTAGTGAGTGTAAAAGTGAATGAATGAGTGAGTGTAGAAGTAAGTGAGTGAGGGAGGGAGTAAGTGAGTAAGTGGGTGAGAGAGTGAGTGTGTGAGTAAGGGAGGGAATGAGGGAGTGAGTGTAAAAGTGAGTGAGGGAGTGAGGGTAGAAGTGAGGGAGGGAGGGAGGGAGTGTAGAAGTGAATAGGAGGGATGGAGTGAGTAAGTGTAGAAGTAAGTGAGTGAGTGAGGGAGTAGTTGAGTGAGTGAGGGATGGAGGGAGTGAGTGTAGCAGTGAGGGAGTGTACATTATAAGTGAGTAAGGGGGGTTGAGTGTAGTAGTGAATAGAAGGGATAGAGTGAGTAAGTGTAGAAGTGAGTAAGTGAGTGTGTAAGTGAATGAATGAGTGATTGAGTAAGAGGGTGAGAGTGAGTGAGTCAGAGAGTGAGTGATGAAGTAGTTGAGTGAGTGAGGGATGGAGTGTAGAAGTGAGTGAAGGAGGGAGTGAGGGCAAAAGTGAGTGAGTGAGTGAGTAAGTGAGTGAGAGAGAGAGAGAGAGAGAGTGAGTTATAAGTCAGGTCCTTGAGTTTCTTAATTTCTATAAAATAAAATAAAAGGACATCTTGAATACAGTATTTTAGTTCACATTTGTGTTCTTTACTTTGTCACTTTCCATATAAATTAAAGTTAATTATTATATTTTCTTATGTTCTGCTCCAAATTATTTATTTTTCTCCTACTCATTTGATTTGTTTATTTTTTCTCTCTCTTTCTCTCTCTTTCTTTCACTGTCTCTCTCCCTCTTTCTCCTTTTGCCGACCGATTCGTGCCTGTAAAGTGTAAAGGTCAGCTGTTATCACCGGTTGGGCTCCTGTAAGACATTTAAAGCTGCTTCACCTCATTTGTCTCCGAGCCTACGCATGTGTGTAATTTCACGCGACCTTTTCAGCAGCTCTCCTTAACAACCCGCTCAGCCTAACACATAGTGTACAGTCAAATCGCCTGATAAATTCACTTCTATGTATGTCCGTTTAATTCAATGGGTTTACTGCAGGAGTCTGATTAATGCTGGTGAGTATACTGAGAAAGTGCACGATGAGGAGAAAAAGGCCAGTAATATCTTGATCAGACAGACTGATTCACTTTGTCACAAAATGCTAAGACATTGGATACAATATCAAAACGTTCATTATTTAAAAAAGACAAACAAAGGTCCAGTATGTATGCAATTCTAGATAATAAAACACAGATGAAAACATGAACTACAATTGTGAGAATATTTGATTCATGGTGTGCTAACTTATGCCAGAATCATATCATTTATTAAAATTACATTGTGTCTCAAAATGGACATTATTTATCCATATATTTGAGGGGGCAAACTCCACTTTTAAGTTTTCTTAAAGAATTAATTTTCTTCTGCACCATGATAGAGTCCATGTTGCACTATAAAGCAACAGGAATGCTAATATCTCAGCAGATAGAGATAGCCAGAAGCCGGTTGCACCAATGGAACTTAACGTTTATCGTAGCCAAGTTTGAACATTGTTTGAGTTTAAGAACTACTAAAAAATTGAACAGTTGCACCAAGTAAAAGTTTCAACATAGTCAAAGTTAGGTGCAACGTCTGCCGTAAACAAAACTACTCTGTGATTCTGTTCAAAGTGCACAAGTCTACCATGTAAAAAGAGCATTTACATTGACTATAAATGCATTTTGATTCCATGTGGGAAGGTTTTTTTTTTTGAAGATCACCGAACTGAAATACACACTGTTTGTAACGGCACATATAAAAAGAAGGGATCATAAACTTCAAAATCTCAGCCAGCGTAGCAAGCTCTTTCCTCGGCTAGTGCAAAATGTCAAAGATCAAACTGAGATTATTGGCAAGGTACATCACAAATTAGTATTAAAACTTTACTATTAGTTAATGTTATACTTTATTCTGTCATTCAGCATATTCAAATGCAGATTAAGTTTGCAGCTGCTTCGTTATTTTTTGTTGCTATGGTTCATCACTAAAATGCTGTTAAATTTGTTGCAAGAAAGCCCAAGCAGCAGAACAGAACAAGAGCGTAAAAAGTAAATACAAGAGATGGATCATTTAACTTACTGTAAAGCACAATCCATTTGGAGCTTGTTCATTTATCTATGGTTAAAATATGACTCACTCGACAGACCTTACTTAAAGTAGATATGTTACAATGACAAAAATGGGCGCTAACCGCTTCCCTGCGTCTCGATCATGGATGTAGTATTTCCTGTTTGTTGGATTGTTTGAATTTTTTATTTACAATTATTTTACGCACTAGTTACGATGTGCCTTACGATGTGTCTGTGGTGCAACCGAAATTCTACACAGAGCTATCTTTAAGTACTCCCAGCATATGGTTTAGGACAGACTTAACACCCTGACTTCCGGTCAAACTTATGTTCAACTGGTGCAGCTGGCTGCAGGACTTTAAAATGTGGGATAAATAATGACTAACGTCCTGCAGTGGAGCAGCCTATAGCTTGGTTATTTAGCTTGCTTTGCTAGATATTAAAAAGAAACAGTCCTGGTGAAATATTGAGGCACTCGAGCGTGTGCAAATCCAAAAGTGTTTATTAACATGATTCCTTTGTTTTCTCAGAAAAGATTCCCAGTGTAATCAGATGCATTGTATACAGATTGAAATGTGTAAGGAATGTGTAAGGAGAATGTGTAAGGAATGTGTAAGGAGAAAATGCCTATTTTCAAGCCAAACCTATGTATTTTATTAGACTCAATCATATAGAGAAATAATATTGCAGAAGCAAGCTTGTTCATCCCTGAACCAACACAACATTGCATTGCAAGTAGATTTCTATACTTCTTTTTTTCTAGTGATGGACATTGTGTCTGTCTTGATTAGATTTTTATTCACCTGTTTAAGTTAATAAAGTTTTTATTCATTTTATTCATGAGGCCTCTGGAGAGCAGTGCTTTTTTCTGGTATTTTGTAGAATCTGAGTCCATAGCCGGCCTCAGGGAAAAGGCAGACATGATTAGCAAAGATAAATCCATACTCAATAACCAAGTAGACAGGCTAGGGTCAAAAACAGAAAACACTAAAGACCAAAAAATAGTGACTAGGAAAAGTTTGTGAAGAAAAATAGACAATGAAAAAACACACAATATTAGAGAATTGCAGGACTTCAGGAAACAGGGCGCTTGAATAGCAGAGGTGGAAATGAGGAATAGGTGAAACTAATTACATGGGAATGTGAAATGTTAACTAAACTGGACCCAGTGACCAAATATGAAAAGTGGGATGCCAAAAGGGTCAAAATGGGAGTTCATAATATGGACAGCAATAAGTGTCAAAACTTGCTTGGAGTTTAAAGTTCTGTAAAAGCAAAATCAAATTTAATTAAAATTAACACTAATTAACACTATTAACACCTTAATGCCAGAGTGTTTTGAAATACCTAACCCTTACTCACCACTTAGTCACACAAGCTGGAATGGTATGGATGGTGGCTGTCAATTAACCCCTAAAGAAAACCCTTATGAACTGCACATGCCACTTACAATACACTTAATTTACAGTCACTTATTTAAGGACTGGGTTTCCGTTTTCTCTTCTCTTTGTCTTGTGATATTGTTACGATGTGTTTGACTACATTATTCCTCAATTTTCCATGCTTTATTAATATTGATCAGCATGAGTATTTTAGTTTAATGCTTCATTTTCCCCTCATAAAGTCTTTTGTTTGATAAGTAAAGTTTTATCTTAAACATTCCTGTTGTCGAGTCTTTATGTTATTGTGTTCACCACTCATTGACACGCCGACAATATCTAAGAGAAAGCAATTTACAAACTACCACGATGGAGTAAAACTGTCCAAACATTTTAGTGACAATGATAAAATATTGAAATTGAATGCATTTTGTTATATTTGGATATTTGGTATATTTAGTGTCACTTATCTAACGCAGAATGTGCTACAAATTGCAGAATGTGCTACAAATTGCAGAAGGCACTTTTAATTGCACACTGTTATTTAGTGTTGTAGTACTCAAGTAATAAATAATATTTAATATAGACTATATATTATTTAATGTTATATTTTACAATATATAATATAGACTGTAATATTATATATTAGTATCTATGATGTATAAATTAACTACAAAAATATTTTTTTTTCCTTTCTTCTTTTTATTTGTATATTCAAAAAAAAATTTAATCTGGTCTCATCTTGTCTTGTCTTGGTCTCGCCCACACCTGGTCTCGGTCTTGACTCGGACTCGACTACTACAAAGTCTCGGTCTTGTCTCAGATTCGATGTGCCCAGGTCTCGGTCTTGACTCGGTCTCGCCTCTAATGGTCTCCACTACAACACTATTGTTATTTTGTCAATTACTTATCAAATGGAAATCGGTATTGGTAAATTGTTTAAAATAAAAAAGGTTTAGGAATACTATGGAGGTGGTGCCTAACTATAAAAATATTGACAAAGTAGAGGGGGGAAGGGGGTTTGAGGTCACGGGTCATGAGTAACCCGAGCTTTGCATTAAAGGGTTAAAGATCAGCTGGCAGAAGCGTACTATTGCAGCACTTGCATTACTGTACTGGCTCCTTTAACAGCTCTGACAACATCAAAGGAAAACATGTTATTCATCTCAGCGTTGTTGTGTTGAATAGTTTTCCCCTGATACAATTTCCTTGATTGACAGTTCTGCTGAATAGATGCTTGTGTCAGAGTTTTGCTTACAAAGAGAAATATAAAAAAGAAATATCAAAATATCATATAAAAAATTTTATGTGAATGCAAGGGGCACAGTGAAGGATACATATGGGCAAATAGGTGTATGGTGAGTGTATGTGTGTGTGCTTGGACAAAAACCGCTCTCTCCATTATGCATACATTGGCCTTTGCCTTCCTTATATTATGTGCTTTTTAACTTCCTGTAGTTCAGATCAGAAATGCCACCATCACTCTACACATGCGACAATCCTATTAGGCTGTGCTTATATCAGTCATTTCAGTTTGTAGTATTTTATTAAGAAATCATATGGTAGCACTTCACATTAAAGGTCTCATATTCAATAATTTAATATGCAGTTAATAGGTCATTGATGCCCATAACTGATATATTAGTCGACTGTTCACTAAGCATCAGTTAGCAGCAGTGGCGTGTTGTTTCATGAGTTTGAGTCTGAATCAAACGGCACAACTAGGTTATTACTGAGAGAGAGAAAAGATCACAAAAACGCACTGGTAACAGCAACAGCACTAACTGAACAGTGGCAACAGCGTCTTCTTTTAAAGATTTCAGCGCATAAAACTGCGCAAACTGAGTGCTGCCTGCTTGTCAACATTTTCCGACTGAAGCTGGCTTAAAAGCTAGTATGTGCATAAACAGTGACATATGTATTTCTTTAGAATGCTGAGAACCTATAGGCCAGCCCCCATAGTGAAAATCATAAATTTGATTGGTCGGATGTACTGTCATTTTGGTAATAGGCTTACATTACAGAACCCTTCAAAATACCATCAGAAGGGGAGCATAGGCACGTACACAGCAGCGAGCCCCTGAAGGCATACTTATAAGCTGGTTTTATTAGTTAGTACCACAGCCCTTTTCCACTCTCGGAATGACATGCATCCTGTAGTAACCAAGACGTAGCCTGTTTGAATTGGTTGATGTTTTTGATTTTACCTTATTAATGAATTATATGTTGATACAGTCTTTTTTGTCCACCTTTTTGTTACCTCTTCTCTGAAGGGTTAGAAGGGCCTGACTGAACACCACTGGTTAGCATCAAGGAATAGATTAAGTGTTTTTCAATCAGCCATTGAGTGCACTATTAATTGTGAGTTTTTAGTTAATCATTAGTTATCAGTTTATATACTCACCATCTACTAACTGCTGGTTAACTGATGAGTCAGTTTGCTCATATAAAGAGGTAACATGGTAACTTACCAGCACTTATGAGGTAGTCTCATTAATTAAGTTACAGGTTGGTTAATTTAGCTAATGGTCTATAGACCAATCTCTTTACTAAACACTTAAGCGAGAACTAAATCTACACCAAATCTACACTTCAAAAAAAAAAAAAAACCTTTGACTTGTACTAATTTTATAGCTGTACTAACTCCTTTACTAACCCCTCTCTAACAGGGTTTTAGCTTGTTGGTATTCTTAGACCCTGGCCTATTTGTACTAGCGTGAGGATATGTTTTTCGATAGAGACTACAAAACACATCTGTAAGTCGCTCTGGATAAGGTCATCTGCCAAATGCTGTAAATGTTATGTAAATGTAGTTACATTTTAAATGTAAAGACAGCAACATAAAACAAATGAATATGTGCAATGGTACCAAACTGTAGCTTTGTTTCATTATCTTACAGTTTTTTTCAATTGCTAACACACAAATTCTGATACTTTGAACACAATTCCACAAACCTTTTCCTCAGTTACCAAATGGAAAACTGTTTTTCACAAAACTTTAGGCAATATTCACCTGACACACACACAGTGCAGATATCCCAAACTCTTTATGCATAACTGTGAACACAAGTTTAATCAAAAAGCACAATTAACCTTACATTGTCATCCTGAAAACGCTGCCATTCAATACACAACACTCCAGTCACCATAATGAAACTCAAATAACACATACTCTAGTTGTCATGATTTAAGCACTACCAAGTTTAATTGTTCACACCTATTTCTTAAGGTGCAATCAACCAATGAGAAAATAGTATTGCAGTTTGAATACATACATACATACAAAAGAAATTCAGGTGAGCTCTTATGTATGTTTGGTGAAATGGAAAACAATCATGCCAACGCTACCAGGAGAGGCAGAGGTAGAGTAAAAGAGGACGTGGTCAATGAAGAGGAAGAACAGATGCAAGGCTAAAGAGATACGTGCCAAAGAGATAAGTCATCAACCATGTCCTCATTCATGGAATGACAATGAGAGAAACCACCATGCTATCGTGGATGTCCCTTGCATACATAGTGGCAATGCCACCATCTGGGTATCAATCAGCCACCTACAATGCACCCTAGGACCACATACTGTAACACAGCACATCTAATATAGTTTCTATATTAATATAGTTTGGAAGGCTCTGACTGAACAAGAGCACAGAGAACAGGAGCAACCAGAGCATACGTCTTACATTATCATTCAGGACAATGTCAGTTTTTGTCACAATATTCAGGTCTGTGAATGGTTCAACAACTAACCATGTTTCTCAAAAAAATGTGAAAAGAAAATGTGTTTTAACAGTTGTAAAAAAATGTGATTAGCAGGTCATTAGCTTAATTAATGGGGATAAAGCATAAGTGCTAGTAAGTTACCGTGTTACTTTTTCGACATAAGCAAACCTATTTTTTAGTTTATTAGCACTTAGTAGTGAGACAGGTATTAATGAACTAAACCAGGGGTCGTCAACTGGCGGGCCGCGGTCCGGATGCAGACCTAGCAAAATATTGTAGTTATGAAAAAAACGTAGTTCAGTGACTCGTTTTCTAAACATGAACCAGCGCAGCTTCTGTAGCAGATCCTCTGTTGAGGCTTATCCAATCCCATATTTATGTAAATTATTTAGCTGCAGGCAGCTCATCAGACCAGAGACTAGAGATAGGGCTGGAGACATTAGGTCAGAAAGGGAAGAATTTCATAGATTTTTCATTTAATTTACCCTCTCTGGTCTGATTAGGACATGGCTTGTTAAAAAAAAAAAAAAAGTCGGACGACAGAAGGTTTAAAGACGAATGGACAGAGAATGCGTTTATTCTTCCCACTGGCGCTGGTAAAAAGTGAACGTAAAAAGGTAACGTGAAGCCCTGCTACGAAACAAAACATAACAACTTAACAAATTAACCTCCCCACAAAATTCGGTTCTAAGGGGGAATAAAATAAACCAACGCAAATGAATGTTTATAAAGATATGTTAAAAATACAACAGATTTTTTAATCAAATATAAAATCATTATATTTTATTTTATTTCATAGTAGCCATGAACTAACCATTAAAGGTTAAGCATTAAAAGGTAACTGTTGTCGCCATTCTGTCATGTTAGTTTGCTTATCCGGACCTTTGTAAGCAAATAATTTTACGTAACTGGATCTTTACAAATTTTAGTTGAATACCCCTGAACTAAACTATCAGTTAACAGTATACTCAATGGCCATTGCTAAATACTTAATCTATTACTACTAAGGCTTAGGTAGGCCAGTTACTAGTAGGTTAATTAAGTGTAATAAATGACTTATTAACAGCATAATAAATTAATGTAAAGAGTTACCAATCATATTTCTATTTTTCACAGCTTCACATTAGCATGGCATAAGAGGAGTGTTGGTCTACACCTGCCAGTCTACACCTGTCACTCAAGCCAGTGCAATGATCCACAGGAATGACTCACTCTCTCATATACTTATTCATATTTACCCGGTGATCCATGACACCCCAATCATGAAAGCTCATAATGCATTTGACATCGAGATAAATTACATACTATGAAACATAATAGCAATGATAATACCAAGAGGGGTAATAATGATAGTAATACAGTTGTTTCCAATTGCATAAACACGATTTCTGAAGCTATGGCTCATTTTCTCAAAACTCTACATACAAAACCAAAAAACACACACACAACATGCAAAACATCAGACATCTTTTGTGAAAGCAAACACTACATTCAAAACTATTTTAACTCTTCTCAAAATAGTATTTTTTGCATCAAAACAATACACACAGACCATCAAATGAATAAGCACCCGAAGCACCAACTACACACTGATATGATAAATGAAAAACACTTTTGCATTTTCAGTGTGTGTCACGAGGTGCTGCAGGTGCACGGGTGCGGACACAAACGCATAGCCGCTCTGAATAAACAACATATTTATTTAACAGATCGGGGAAACATACAGAGACTCACGTCGCGACAGGCGTGGTAACACACAAACAACGAAGGACAATACTGGACGGACACAGGCA
>JAOUQW010068106.1:0-13801 GCA_028565825.1 Olivaichthys viedmensis
GTAATCTTTTACTGAAGTGCAGCGAATTTTCCCCCCTCTAAACAGCCGCTGATTTTTTATTACGTCACGGTAGAATTATAATAACCAATCATTTTAGCCATACCGATTAACTTTTCACAAGCCAATCAAATCCCGATGAATAAAACCAAAGTCCCGCCCTCCCAAATATGTCGTTTCACTTGGAAATACGTCACGTTGCGATAAAAAAATGCATGAGAATTTCTGTTTCACCTTGTCTTTAAGGCTAATGCTAATATGCATGGTTATGTATGTATGTATGTATGTATGTATGTATGTATGTATCATATTACTGGATCTTTAGGAGTGATTTATTTATTTCATTTTGAGATTACCAACATTCTAAGAATTTAATGGAACCAACTCGTGGGAAAAATTATAAACGGTTTGCGAAAGCATCTCTAGTCATGGCTAATGGTTTTGGATGAAATCCAACAAGATAGGTCTTGCACGATAGATCAATCTATCGATAGATAGACAGATAGATAGATAGATAGATAGATAGACAGACAGATAGATAGATAGATAGATAGTGTCTCCAGATGGATTTTTTTTGTAAGATGCGTTACTGTAAACAGACGTTAAAGCTGCAGTTTGTACAATATTTTTTAACGATGAAAAAAAAACATGACAATCCTGTAACAGTAATTCACAGTCAGAACTGTGACGCATACATCAGACGCATACATCATACGCCATCACGCTTCAACCCCAGAAAGAAGGCTGGCTTCACACAGAGCCAATGATAGTGAGCTACCCGGCTAATGTTAGCTAGTTAGCTAAAAGACAGACATAAATCGGATTGGACAAGAAAATACACAGATCAGATAATAAAATACATGGAGATAATAAAAATGCACAAACCAAAAGTGACCAGATGTGTGCGTTTTTTCTGTACTCTGTGTTTTAGCTAGCTAGCTAATGTTAGCCAGCTATCTAGTTACCCATGGCCCTACTTGGTGTATTGTAGAGCTTTATGAAGCCCCGCGGAGAGTGAGTACAGTTACACAGAGGCGCTGTGTTTAAAACTTGTGTTTAAGCTAGCTAGCTAACATTACCTGCTGCTCAGGTACAGTGCAGTGTTATGGATCAGTGTGAGCTAGCCGGCTAATGTTAGCTAAAACACAAGCTCTTGTTAAAGGAGAGAGGTTTTGCTCTTTCACCTAGTACTCAGTAACTTGATGTGCACAGTAGTTTTTATTATTATATCAACTTTGTAACACTGAGGAGACAATGATAACGGCAGCAGATTATTAGAGCCACATCCCAAACCGCTTACTATCGTACCGTGTAATAAAAAATAATAATAGCTTTTATTGTCACATATAAGTACAGTGAAATTCTTATCTTCACTTGTTTGGAAGCTGGGGTCAGGGTCAGCCTGAAACGGCATCCCTGGAGCAGTGAAGGTTAAGGGCCTTGCTCAAGGGCCCAACAGTGGTAGCTTAGCGGTGCCGAGGCTTGAACTCACGATCTGCCAATCAGTAGCCCAGAGCCCTAACCACTGAGCCACCACTGCCCTTATATCAGTACACTGGTGGTTTGGGACGTAGCCTTGGCCTTGAATTCTCCTTAAACGTGTATTGACGTGCCACTTGCAACCGTCAGATCAATCCGGGAGATGAAGAAGGGCGCAGCACAACCTAAGTTATGAAATGTTCTTCTGCGAGTAGCTCGCAATAACATATTTCTACCAGAGAGGGCTTCTAACCCCCAAATCCACAAATCGCCAAATCCTACATCCAGCACCTTTAAACATTAAAATTGATTAAACGATAATAGGCGTGTGGCGATATATATCGGTGTGGCAATATGTCCAACAAAGTAACCTGAAATAGTGTTAAAGTTATAGTATTAACGTTCCAAAAATGAAAATTTTCAGGTGCCTGCTTTTTTAAAGAACATAACTTGCTAAGTATACAAGTAACTAGACCCTCGAATTGCTGATGCAGCGTTTTTTGGCATTTAATGTTGACTTTATAAGCAGATATTTATCCTACAGTTTTAGCTCTAATTAGTAATGAAAGTAAATAATGACTAAGGCAGACCTGTATTACTATTATTATTATTGTTGTTATTATTATTATATTCTCTTATATTAATTTTCTCTAAAAGAAAAAGTAGGAACATTTTTAAGAGAAAATTATGATACTATACATAACAGGTGTTATGTTGAGGAACTATTGTGGTAGTTGACGCAAAGTTATGTGGATGAGTTTAACATTTATTTATTTATTTGATCTAACTAGGTTGTATGTTAATGTTCAGTTGTTAGTGATACTGGTTTTAACACGTATCTAAAACATTTCCCTTGTAAATGATGTGCTATTAGAATGTATAAATAAAGAAACATGCAAATTAAAATAAACACAGATGATTAGTACTTTGTGTCACGATCGGGGGTGGTGAACAGAAGCGCAAGCCGTGGACATTCAAACATTTATTAACACTAACAAACAGCATACACCGCCGAAACACAACGTGACATGTAACAATTAAGGACAAACTGGACGGAAACACGAGGGCGATTTGAAGGGGCACTAATCACACAGACGAACGAGACACAGCTGGGATTAATCACATCACAGGACGGGGCAATCAAACATAAACAAAGGCGCGTGGCGCTCGTCATCCCTCGTGACCGCCACGTGACAGAACCCTCCCTCAAAAGAAGCTGCTCCCGCAGCGCCAACACAAGCATCCAAGGGGAGGCCCCGGGCCCGTGGGCCCAAAGTCCAGGTGGGTGCTTGGAGACCGGCGTTGACGTCCTCCCCGGGATCGGGAGGCGGAGGGGGCTGGAGGCAGGGTTCCGTTGTGGTCCCTCCATGCTGGCCTCCGGCGGTGTGGAGACGACCCTGGCGTTGGCAGGCGGTGCTTCCCCCGGTCCATCTCAGCGCCGGAGACCCATGGGATGCCTTCTGCAACAACAGGAAACCGGGCCACGCCTCCTGCAGTGTCAGGGAACTCGGCCATGCCTCTTGCGGTGTCATGGAATTTGGCCACGCCTCCTACGGTGTGAGGGAACTCAGCCACGCTTCCTGCGGTGTCAGGGAACTTGGCCATGCCTTCTGCTGTGTCAGGGAACTCGACCACGCCTCCTGTGACGTCAGGGATGGCCGTCATCAGCCCCCCTCAAAAATTTCTAGGTGGCTTTCCTCCTCTGCTCCTGGGAGGCTCGTAATCCGGACTGGCTCGGTGCCAAGCGGCTTCTGTGGCTGACTCGGAGGTGCGGCAGGGCACCGGGGAAATCGTTGTGGAAGCATAACCGAGGGGGTGGCAGGCGGTGGCTGCTGCATCCCCCATACCACGTCTAATGGGGATTCCTCCTCCTCACCCACCCCCGCGGCTAGGGAGCGCGGCGGGAGGGGGGTAAATCCACCACCCAATGAGCCAGCCCAGGACGGTGGCGGTGAGGGATGCGATCTCCCATTGTTGCCTTTTGCACTCACGGTGCCACTCGTCCCGGGTGGCTGCGTCCGTCACGGGGGTGCGCTGCTCCCATGCAGCGATCCTCACGCCGAAGCCGATGAGGTAGGCACCCCTTTGTAGCAGCTGTTCCTCGCTGTACTCGTTCAGGGGGAAAAGCGGAGGATGGCTTGCTACATCCATTTTTTAAGGTCCTTGATTCTGTCATGATTGCCGTCGGGGGTAGTGAACACAAGTGCAAGCCGTGGACATTCAAACATTTATGAACACTAAGAAACAGAAACAGCATACACCGCGAAACACAACGTGACGTAATAATCAAGGACAAACTGGAGGGAACCACGAGGGCTTTTTGAAGGGGCACTAATCACACAGACGAACGAGACACAGCTGGGATTAATCACACCACGGGACAGGGGCAATCAAACATAAACAAAGGCGTGTGGCGCTCATTCCCCTAGCGACCGCCATGCACGGTTATGTGCCCTGCCGCACGAGGCGGTGTGCGTGTGACATTTTGTGGTTTTAGGGCGATAAATCTGAACATAAAAGAAGGTGTATTATATGTGATAGTGCAGCTATTTGAATGATACTCATTTACAAATTAATTGTGGAGTTTGAGGAAAGTGTTACATTCAATCTATTTTTTAGTTTCTTTCCTCTGAAGACATCTAAAAATAGTTCCCAATGAGGTCAGTCTGTGATTAAATCTGTTAAATCTGATAGTTTCAATGTTCTCATTAAAAAGTATCATGCAGGGTTAAACCCTGAGAGCAGCATCACAGGACTTCCACAAGACTGGCGATAAGTCTGTGATCGCGAAAGCAGGTAGGTGCTTCCACGTCCGGAGGTCGAATCATAACATGCAAGTTATTAAACGCTCTCTACACTCTGAGTTCATTCGAAATGAGATTCATTTACAAGCATAAACCAGGTAAGTAAATCCACAAACCGAATAAAAAACGCAGGTGAGAAGATTCCACGACAGTGTCTAAGAGGCCAAGAAGTTCATGCAGTGGGTAAGTAGTTTATATGCAGGTGAGATAACGAGCTCAAATGAAATGCTGCTTTAATATAGCCAAACGTACTGGTCTCCAGGTGAGAGCAAAATCCTCCAAGGCGTGGGTCCCAGCTTAATACTCAGATCAGAGCTGGGTCGTTATAAAGCTAAGACTCCAAAAATACAATTTCGTGAACTGAAATAAAATAATAAGACACATTTCCACTATAGGAACCCTTTCAGGACTCGGGAACTTTAAGCACGTTTCCGCCAGAGGAAATATTTCAGGAACTTTTTATGGAACTTTACGTGAGTTCGTCAAGTTTAGCAGAGTTCCTGGGTCGTAGTTCCAATACCCTTTTTAGTTCCTGCTCCTTTGTGCAGACCAAAACTATTAGCATAGAGCCAGTTGGTCAAATGCAAGCTGTAAATTTACAGAATGACTTAACTATTTTCAGTGGCATTTAATAAACCTGTTTTATATCGGCGACCCGGCATGACAAGCAAAGCTTTTCTGCAACGCTTTTGTTTTTACCGAAGTGGTGAATCAAAAACGTCACAGGAGTGTTTTTTCACACGCTTATAATGGCACGAAAGAGTAAAATTTGGATTTTTAAAAAATGGCATAAAGAGTAAAATTGTCCTTCATGCACGCACACCTGGTTAAAAAGCTACATTAATGTTAACATCATATTCACACAACAAGGCAAAAGCAATAAAGAACAACTTTGATCTCATTCATGATAGTTCCGAAACTTTTTTCAAAGTTTTCAGAATGCGCCTATATACTAAAATAAAATATCAAAAAGACAACTAAATGAAAACCTAGAAATTTTGGCCCCAAAACTAAAATATAATAAGAATCAGATGTGAATTAATTTCCACTTTTGAATTTCTGTTTTTCTGTTATTGAAGCAACATTCAATGTACCTATAAATTACAAAACTTACAAAATATCCCAGGAATCCACTTTTTACTTGTCTTTCTTTCAGCTGGATAAAGTACTGACTTTTTTATTGTACATTATAATAACATCTTATTGGGGGGCATATTTTGCCAATTGCAAGGATCAGACACAAAATAGCTCCACACCTTTTAATTAGTCCATAGAACCAAAATAACTATAAAACTGAAACAAAAATATATTTAAAAAATCTTATAGAAACTAACAAAACCACATTAAAAACAAATGCTGAACAATTTTCAAATAAAAACTGAAAATACAAAATCAAATCAAAGTCAGAACTATAATTACACTGCATTAGAGTTTCTAGAGAGTTCTCAACTGTCCCTGTCTCTAGCCCCACCTGCTGGTCGTTGTCAGTATGACATGTGAAATCTAAATATCACTAGCCATTTAGCAAGAAAATCTAGTTTAATGGTCTTATTCATATTACATGTCCTACTAACATAACCTTATTAACATTCAAATATTGATAATTGATGGTTTCATGTTTGGGAATTACTAAATGGTGTTATCACGTGAATATCCCATACATATACTGTACATATACATGCAATACAGGAAACTAAACCTCAGTGCAGCGCGCAGGAAATAACACTATAGAAATATTTTAATACTATAAATGTGATTAAAAGGATAAAAAGATGCTTTGGTTTGTGTATTTTGATGTCCATCTCTTTACAGTCATGTGACTGGGTGAAGACTGAATTTTTAAGTTTTACCACCCTTTTTTTTAGCCACTACATCCTGGCATTCATCATGACAAACGTGCATATGTAATACATATTCAAACGGATGCTGAGTTGTCCTTTGAAGAGCTGCAGGTTACATTAACATTGTACAATATGTCCACCATGTAAGGCAATGTATCATGCGAATACACACACTTACAAATCAGTGTATTTTATCTAACATGCACACCTGTCTTTAATCTAACACACCTGGCACCTACAATGTAGAAAAAAGAAAGTATTGGCTAAAAACTCAGGGATTTTCCAAAGTCCAAAATCCCTTAGGGGCCATTTCTACACTACACACTTTCGTTCTGTGAGCTAAAAACTCTCAGTGACATTTTTCAAATGATGTACAATTAGATGTTGCATCGATATTTTAGTGGTAGAAAAAAAACCTGTTCATACACCTCAAAAACTTGTTTACAAAATATTTAAGTTTTAATCTCATATAAAACAGCATGTTCATTATGCTGTTGCATTAGCATGAATACATTTTTTTAAAGTAAGGTTATGAAGTAAGTAAATGTTAGTAACGTTAGTAAAATATTACTAAAATTGGCCAGCCTCCCTACTCTAGATTGCAACCTCTCAGCCCTCATTTGCAGTGTCTAGGGCTTCTCTCCTCCATCGCAGCCTCTCTCTCCATCATCACATTCTCTTCCCTATCCTCCCAGCTCTTCCTACCTCCTGCATCCCAACACCCCTCCCTCCTTCATCCCAACCCTTCTCTTATTTATCATAACCCCTTCCTCAATCATCCCAAACCCATCCTCATTCATTCCAACCTCTGCCTCAATCATCCTGACCCCTCCCTATGCATACCAACCCCTCCCTCAGTCATCTGAAAAACTCTCAACTCGGCTGCTCTGTCGCTCCCTACACTATGAACCATGTCTCTCTCTCTCTCTCAGATCCTACAATCTGCATACTCCTAAGATCAATGCCGCACTCACTCAATCCTCAAGGTGTCACTCATTTGTCGCGCCACCCCACATCCAGAAGACACAAGCTCCTGCTCGCGATCGCCCCAAGGTTTTCACCTGGGTTCTACCCCAGCTATCCTACAGTCTACAAGCTTGTGCTTCTATCCGGATCCTACTCCAACCATTCGGAGGCCTACCAGCCCCTGCTCCTGTCCAGGAGCCTTAAGCACCTGCCCTATCTTTATTGATTGACTGATCACAATGACTAACTCTGCTCCTTCACCTACATTTAAAGGAGTCATACTTGCAGTTGAAGCTATATTGACTCCAATAACAGACATATTTTCCTTATTACTAGCCATTTACTTATTCCTAGAAATCACATTTTTAGACAATTTTCAGTGCCAGCCAGAGGACACTGTGTTCCCCTCTGCTGAAACTTGGTCCCTGCCATAGTTTCTTCCTCCTAGCTCCATCCGGAAGGAGTTTTACCTTGCCACTGTTGCCTCTGGCCTGCTCACGTGGGGTTAAGGCAATGTCATCTCTAGGGCCTCTTCGGACGATTGTGTTGCAGAAGCGATATAAAATAACACAATTTTTGCTAGAACCACATCACCCACCTTGCACATTCCTTTATTGAACTTTGTTTTTTTCCCCAGTCCCTAAGCACCAGAACAGCATCTCTTTTACCGGCCTGCCGAAATCATGCTCTTGAGTCAGATGAGTCCTCAACCTTGTGGGAGCAATATCCCAGCATTCTTACTGCCCTTTGGGGGCATAAAATGGACAGGCAGTTCCAATCCAATATTTTAACAATTGTCCATATCATAAATAGGGAAACCCAATAACTCTAAGCTTAAGAAGTAAAAGTCTGAGCACAATTGCACCACACACTTTCTCTTTGGACCTGGCTGGAAACGTTCCCTCTAACTCCTGGGAGCATATCCTATTCTCTCCAGAGGTACTTACGACTGCTGCGTCTCACCTATGCCAGTTTGAGTCTTGACTTTCAATTCCACCTCACAAATCTACTGGGGTGAGATTATAACTTTCTCACAAAACTCTTTCACCGGATCCCTTCATGCCTTCCCTATGGATTTCCAGATTACACAGTACAATTTCACTGGGCGCTCGTGTTCTAGGCACACTACAGCTACTTCTAGACACAGGTTCAGGCCCTCAGAAAAACTTGCACTGTGTAGCCTGCATCAATTTAATTTGGAGTTCTTTAGTGTCTGGCTGTTTAGCATAAGCTGTCCAGAACACCAGCCCAAGTTCTGAGTTCTGCACTACTATAGTTCAGTTAAAGGTATGAAATAACTGAAGTTTGGGAAAGAGACCACCCTAAAACTCTAGCCTATAAATCTCCCTTTTCGTTCGTTGTGACAGAGTTTTCGCACCCACCACGTCCCCGTCTCCTCCTTACTATTCAACAACTCCTACCTAAGACTCTTCAGTGGGGGGCCTGACTGTCTAGAATAAAACAGAGAAGTAGTCCAGCTCGAGCTCTCAGAGTTCTTCCCCTTTCGCAATCCTAATCACTCTACATACCACTCTCAGTTAAAGGTGGGGTTTGCATTTGCAAATTGTGTATTGTAAGAACATCTTCAGGTTTTGTGATGTAATGTTTTTGCCATGTCACCCAGCCCTATCAGCCACGCTCTACCCTGTCCATCAGTGGAAAGGGATCACCATACGACAGCTATGACACTGACCCTTACATCTTAGTGAGTATTGTGCATCAAGGCATTGTATTGAGCACTGACACTGACATGGTAGTGTGTGTGGTGCTGGTACGAGTGAATCAGGCACTGATGTGTATACTTACTTGCCACTTTATTAGACACACCTACCTTGTTGGTGGAGGTGAAGACGATAGCCATGCACAGTGTTATTTGCCCTCTAGCTTTCATTAGTGTTTAGCTTGCGATAATTTCAACCTGAGTTTCATATTTTGCAAATTATGGAGTTCTTTTTCAGTCGTGCTTGAAGGCACAACATCTCACATGCTACTATTTTGTCAGAGCACAGCTTCCTGAATGGGTTGCATTCACTTTCCTGGTCAGGGTTATGGTGGAGCCTATTCTGGGATCACTGGGCAACCTACACAGACTCATTCATACCTAGAGGCAATTACGATTTTTTTAGGAGGTGGGAGGAAACCGGAGCACCCAGAGGAAAACCATGTGGACACAGGAAGAACATGCAAAACTCCACACAGCCAGTAATAAGTGCTAGGGATTGAACCCCAGACCCTGGAGCTGAGGCGCACAAACACTACCTGCTGCACCACCGTGGAAAGGAAAGCTTGAGCTTAATTCTGTAAACAGAATCGCCATAACTACATAAACAAAATATCACCAACTAAATACATACACATAACATTGAAAGACATTTTAAAGACTATAACCTATATTTATAGTTTGGCAAAGAATTCTGTATTTTATCAAAATGAAACAAAAACTCAGGTAAAAATAGAATGTATATTATTGTGATTTAATGTCTTTATATATGTATTCTAAAAAGTAATTTTTTTAATTCAGTTACAGAGCTGTAAAATATTTACAAAACAAAGTGAGAATATGATAATTAGATAATTAGTGGAAAATTGTAGAGGTTGAAAACAAAAGTGATTATCTTAAGGCAAATAATGGTGGCTTCATGCACACACGCATAACATACATTTATACTTCATAGACTCTGTGATGTGACCCAGCAGCTCTTTACAGAAGGACGAGAGTCATGGCACTGAGCAGCACAGCCAGCACTGAGAGAGAGAGAGAGATCAGTAAATATTTTAAACAGCTAAACAGTTTTAAACAAAAGTCAAATTGAGATAATAAAATGAAGTTTGTATACTTTTAAAAAATATATAAAAATCATATACAACTAAAGATATCTAAAATGATAAATATCTTAAGAAAAAGTTATTGAAAAAAATATGTAAAGTATTTTAAATACAAATATAAATGCAGATCATAATTGTCTTAAAAAGTAAATCTTAAAAAAAAAGTAATCTGCTAGTTTATTCTTGTGCATTTACACTTTAAGAAGTTTCAAATCAGTAAAATGTGTTTACCGTGAGTCCACAGGCTGATGATTGAGTTACCCCCACTCATAGGGTTGACATTGGGATCAGCCAGATTTAACAGTATTTTGGAGTCAAACATTGTCGTTGCATTTCCCAGTTGCGTTCCTGTGGAAATGGAGTGGAGAACCCTTAAGAAAAATACCAGGGTCTTGCCATTTAACTTAAATGCTTTTCTAAAATACAGTACTATAAGCCCCAGAAATAAACATAAAACAAGTATACTATATACAAATATATGTATTGTGAACGTTGACTGTGTTGGATTTTGTTAATTTACACAAACAAAGTTGAAAAAAAAGCTATAATGAAATGTGAATAATTAGGATATAACTGTGAAAGCTCACCGTTGATGGTTCCGGTAAGGATGGTGATGATGAACGAGACGTCATCTTCAGCAGCTTTGGTTTTACTGTTGCTGATGGTGAAATTCGTCGTGGTGTTGAAGGTACACTGAATAAGAGTCTGGTTTCGTGTTACTTCACCTTGAACGCTGTATACAGTGGACTGAGAAATGTGACAGAGAGAGAGAGAGAGAGAAATTCATCTCTATCATAAGTATTTGCTGGAACATTTTTTGGAATGTCCATGGGGTTTATTTCAAACATGTTAGAATTGTATGAAAAGTTACGAACAGTTAGCATTAGTGTCTTTAGATTGTCTTACAATCCCATTCCGTATGAAATCCAACAAAATTTACATATGTATTAGGGCTGTCAATTAATCGCATGATTTGCTGCGTGACAGCCCTAATAATATATATATATTGTCGCTGTCCAATGAAACATGTATCTCCAAAAATTCACATTTTTCAGGAACATGAAAAAACACTTTTTCATATCATTAATCATACACAATAAATCCGAATATATAAAATTATAAATATATAAAATGTACAGTATTGTGCAAAAGTTACTCAGTTACACATACAACAATATAACGAGCTTCTACTTTTCAGTCTTACCACGTTAACAGGAGTTAAAGCTGTGCCGTTTTTAGTAGCCGTTTGGAAGAAGAAACTGCTTCTGTTACCGGTGTTGTTGTTGCCGCAGATGAACATTATAGTGGTTCCCTGAAGAGAAAGGAAGCAAATATTACAACTCTTAACTCAGTAGACGTGATGATTTGAAAGAGGAAAATCTGATCTACAGGAAAAGCAGCATATTCTCATTGTCATGGTGGTACAAGCCATGACAAGATAAAATAATGGCAAAGGTTAAAAATTACAATTAAAATCAGCTAAAGCTAAATAAAACCCATACCACCATAGTGATGTAAATAGTAAATAAATAAGTAGATTCATATGATTATTTATTTCATAATGTCATATTTATGTTTAATTTTGCCTCCAAATGACAATCCATAGTTTTTTGTGCATTTTTAAATTGCCCAAAGCATGAACTTGAAAATAAAATATCGTTACAACAAATAGTCAAACAACTCAACTTTGGACCGTATTCAATGTTAGGGTTTTCTTCGCGAGTGAGTCTTACTCAGCCCAAAAGAAAAAAAACAATCTGACTCTTAACTACTATCTCTACCTGAGCTATCATCTCTACCTGTTTAGCGAGTCCCAATGCGACATATCCAGACGTTGTGCCGCTGAGTTCAAAGAACAATGTCTTGTTGCTCCGTCGAGCAGAGCTGAAAAAGCAGCTGGAGTTTCCTGCAGGATCGCAATTAGACGCACTTGACAAACACAGCTTAGAGCTTCCACAGCCGGTACGAGTGATGTTGAGCTGAAAATTTAAAAGAGAGAAAATAAACCATCATTAATCCTCCTGTTCTGTTCACCACTTACAAATCTTCTGTACCATTGACCCAAGCCATCATATTATATTTTATAGCAATTTAATTGTAATGGGTCTTTGTTTCCATCAATATTGTTTCCATTGGTATATTGGGCATCTTAAAAGAAATGTTGCAGTGGTATTGATATAAAACAATGAGGTTAAGACCAGTGATGCTGATTGTGAATGATAAACTCCAGTACCAGCACCGGGGTTACCTTGATGGATGGATTATCTGTTGTGTTGCTAATAAGGTTAATCGTGGGATCAGACATGTTTAGTGATGTTTTGGAGTCAAACGTTGTACTTGGAGCTCCCAGTTGTGTTCCTATGGAAATGGAGTGGAGAATCTTTACACACAAGACCAGGACCTCGCCACTTCCCCTTGGTTAAATCCCTTCCACCATCTTAATGGCTGTCCCATTACTTTATCAGCTCAAGTGAGGTTTGTTGGATAATTCTTCCATATATACATAACAAAGTCATAAGAAACACTATAAGGAATTGTGAATACGTAGGGTTTAACTGTGAAAGCTCACCATTGATGGTTCCATTAAGAATGGTTATGATGAAAGAGACATCATTCCCAGAAGCTCTGGTGGTGCTGTTGCTGATGGTGAAATTGGTGGTGGTGTTGAAGCTACACTGAATAAGACTCTGCTTTCCCGTTACTGTACCTTGAATGCTGGATACAGTGGACTGAGAAAAGTGAGAGAGAGAGAAATTCATCGCTATCCATCAAAATCGCTCTTGCTAATTAGAATCATCACTTTCTTTTGAGAGATTGAAGTGAATAGATAGATAGATAGATAGATAGATAGATAGATGGATGGATGGATAGATAGGTTGTAGCTCTTCAAGATGTTTCAGTGTCAGTCACATACCAAAATGTAGCAAGCTTCTACTTTGTCTTACCACGTTAGCAGGGATCAACACTGTGCCGTTTTTAGTAGCCGTTTGGAAGAAGAAACTACTGCTGTTACTGGTGTTGTTGTTGCCGCAGACGAACACGACAGTGGATCCCTAAAAAGAAAACAAGAAAAGATAAAATAGTAACTTAGTGGACGTGATGATATGGATGAGAAATCTGATCTGCAGAACAAGGTTTAGTAGAGTGCCATGTTTGTGTTGTCCATGATGGTAATACTGGCATCATTTTTAATAAATATAATTAAAAAGTGCACTTCTAGAGTATAATGTCTGAATACTTTATATTTATATATAATTTTCGAAAAGACAGTGACAAAATGTTGGACTAGCTCCCGCTCCTAGCCAGACTTTCTCATCATCTCAAATCCTCTGACTACTTACCACATACCTGTTACGCTTTTGTCCAATCACAGTCAAGATTAAAAGGACTTCTTCATTCATTGACTCCTTGCAAAGATTTGCCATTGCCTGCTATTGTGCATTTCCGAGCGTTATTGTTACACTGTCTATTTGATATTGATTACCTTCTGTTTAACAACTACGATTCCGCCTCAAAGCTAATTAACAATTGCAATAGCGAAGTCCTGTTATTTTCAAAAACCCATACTGATGTGAATACTGTGAAGCATGCGCATATTGTAATTACATTATTTCCTACATTGTTTAATTGAATTTGAACATTGAGACAATTGAATCATTAATATTTCTACTACTCATTTATGTTCTATTAAAATTTTTGCTTATTACAATGTCTGTGTCAATGTGTGCGAATTCTTTGTAAGTCTTACTCTGCCAATATAATCAAATCTAATTAAGTTACTACCCCTACCTGTGTCGTGAGTCCCAGCGCAACATATCCAGACGTCGTGCCGCTGAGTTCAAAGAACAATGTCTTGTTGCTCAGTCGAGCAGAGCTGAAAAAGCAGCT
>JAOUQW010068115.1:0-13801 GCA_028565825.1 Olivaichthys viedmensis
ATTTCTGTAAAGCTGCTTTGTGACAATGTCTATTGTTAAAAGCGCTATACAAATAAAATTGAATTGAATTGAATTGATGCTGTTCATGTGTGATTTTCTTAGAGTCTCCTTTGGTGGTTAGATATCAAGTGCATGTGGGTAAATCAAGTCGCAGGACAAATGTGTCATAAAACGTCATCATCTTACCTGGCTTTTTTTTTTAACTCTAGCTCAAATTCACACCTAACCCCATCCCGTACAAACTGAAGAATTCTTAAGGGTGCTAGATGGAACCTTTTTTTTTTCTATGAGTGTATATATTCTCTGATGGTGATATAATTACAATCTGGACATGCTTCTAATATTACACTTTTTAAAAAAAAGATTCCATCTAATGCCCTAAAGGGTTCATCAGTTTGTTCCTCTGGGGGAACCTGAAAGACGAAACCCACTAGGAAGGTCCTATGTAGAACCTCACTTCTAGTAAAGTAGAACCCTTTTAGAAAGCTAGAACCATCAATCATCCAAAGAACCCTCGAGGAACCTTTTTCCTAAGTGTAGTTAATAATTCATAAGAATAACTGTGTTAATTGTTTCATGATGGGCTATAATGTAATTATTGTAATTATATTGTAAAAGCAACTTTTAATTTACCCTTTTTCTGCCAACTTGTATTATGGGATGACGGAACAAAACTCCCCACCCATTTCATTGGCTTATTGGTACAGCGTGAACTCATGATTGCTCTGCAGTGATGGCAGAGCTTACTAGTTTAGAAATACAGAAGAAATTTATTTAATTTTTATTTACAACACTGTGCAAAAGCCAGAGATCACCTGTTTGTTTATTCGGTTTTCAATCAAATGGCTATTCAATACTGATTGTTAATTATTTGGTGGCAAACAATCATGACGGGAAAATTCATTCCATTTTCAGTCAAACAGCCATGAAGTACACATTATTGCCTTTTTGATGTTAGACATTAATCCTGTAAATGTGAATTTAATAACAATTACACAGAAGCCTCCAACACTAAGTATAATAGTTTTATCACTTATTTATGAAACTGAACTACACTTGCATGAAACAACTGTAACGTACTGGTTTGATGAAATTGGATTAATGGAATTAGCGGCATTCAGTATTGAACAAAAGTTAAATATTACAAATGAAATATTTACAGATTTCATACTGTACTTAGTGTTGAAGACTTTTTCTGTGATTTTCTGTTAAATACATTTTCCCATCATTTTTGTTTGCCACTACATAATTAACAATAAGTACTGAATGGTCATGTGATTGAAAACTGAATAAACTGGTGGTCTCTGACTTTTGCACACTTTTGTTACTGTATATCAATAAATGTTAATTGAAATTCAAATAGCCTGTATACCTGATACATTTTGGAGCTCAAAATTAGGAAACATTTTTCATTGCCAGCATTCTTCACAAGGAAGGCAAACTCTTTTTTTCTGTGAGTCTTTTTTAGAGTGTGTGTAGAGTAGCAGTGGTGTACCATACATGGCCTTGGACACATTCATCGCAGGTCGTCCTTTAGACAATTTAACAAAGTCATTAACACACGAAGGTACTCTTGTACACACACACACACACACACACACACACGCAAGTATTTATGTGGAATTCTTAAAGGTGTTTTAATTTGTACACTGCAACCTTCATCCTGTTCATATACTGTACATTTATTTTAGCAGTAGCTGGCAGAGACCCGTGTCAGCTTCGCTTTAGACAAATAACTATCCAATGATTTTTTTCCCATTGGTGAAGGCACTGTTTCTGTTTTCTCTTGCCTCATTGGCACACACTGTTATAATCTTGTTAATTTGTCATTCAATTATCTACAAATGTAAGGAAGTTTTTTCGTTTCATTTGCATATAGCCCAGCATTCTTTGCCAAATTGAAAATCTACATTATAGATGTTCAAATTTATGTGTATGTAGTAAATCAGTTTGTGATATTCTGATATGGCGTCAACCCAGATTTAAATAATCGCAATACACGATAATATCAATTATCGACCCCAAATGAAAAAACAATGTTGTTAGCAGCCATTTTGAGAATGTAATACCAAAAACATGAGCTTTGTATAGCACAGTGATACTAAATATGGGTAAGTAGAATGGTGTAGCCATTTCCTTTTTTATTTATATTGCTTTTTTTTTTACTATTTTGTCATTCTTCACTTGCAGAGTGCTGACCATCAAAGATGTGGTTATACTGCACGCTGTATTCACAACTAAAAGGAATTGTGAATTGTAAATGTGGTCTGTGTTTCTAATGTGATTATAGTTCATTTGCGAATAGTCTCAGCCTCAGACGCTCCACCCGCTGACAATGTCATGTATATTGTACAGGCATCAGAATCTTGCAGGTTACAACCTTATTGGCTATTTGCACTTTTGTGTATAGTGGCTTCCATGCACAGGTTTTTATCAGTACGACGGGAACACCGTGAGCAAGATTTGATCACTGGATTGAAAGAAGTGTGTGAGGTTTACAGCATCCTGTCTTTAAAAGTTATTCAAGAGCTTTGTTTGAAGCAGTTAGTGGCAAGTAAATGAGATGTGTTAGTCTTATATTTCAAACATGGCCAACACTGTAAACAACTACCAGGCTTTCTGAGTCATCCAGTTTTGTTGGTTGTCTGTCCCCTTGTATTTCTAATAGAATATCACGTAAAAAAACTCACAGACAAAGAGTTGGCTGTGGCTTACACTTGTCAAAATGAAGACACTGATGCTGACATTGCACGTAGACGATTTAACATTGGAGTTGAATCTCCTGAAAAAGTGGAGAGACGTGCAGTGCTACAGACAGACATTTACAATTAATAGCTTATCAGATTGACAGTTGACAAAGTGCAAACAGTTGTACAATGGTAAGATGTCTTTTCTTTTTTTTGTTCTGCCACAAGGGAAGCTGCTTGATATGTAATAAAATAGTTTTAAGCTAATGCTAGCTAACTAGCCATGGCTGTTATCTTATTTCGCAAACTGTTAAAAACTGTTTGAAAGAATCGAATCACTAAAGTGAGTCTTAATTCCCATCACTAAGACATCACAGTGCTCACTCTGGAGGTCAACAAGAATTTAAAACAGGATACCTGCTATTTGTGGTGTTTTGGTACCCCTTTTTAAGCTTCTTAAGAAAACATTATATCTAGTTAGTTGATTAATCTAATTTTTGAAGCTCTCACAATGTATTCCATATAACGCTGCTATTAGTATATTAGTATATAATAGTATTAGTATGTGATTCAAATACATAAACGTAGTGATATTATGGTTGTGATTATATGTATTACTAATATATAAGATTTTCTCTTCAAAGCCAACATGCTTTGGCATTAATTTATTATTACAAATACTATGAATTGTGGGATACAATGCCAGCCTATAACTGCTTCAGTTGGCTAGGCCAGATGTTCTCAACTCCACTTCCACTGCCATTAAGGGTTTGAGGTTTTTCCTACTGCCAACACACCTAATACAACCATTATCCGGCCATTCAATAGCTGGATCAGGTGTGTTGGGTGTAGGGAATACTTTAAAAATGTCCAGGGAAGTGGGCCTCCAGGACTGGGGTTGAGGACCCCTGGGGCAGGCCTTATAGGGAAAAGATGTTTAAGTTGTTTATTTATTGTTCTAGACTCTTAGAAAAAAGGTTTCAATCTAAGGGTTCTTCAGTTTGTCCCTCTGGGAAAACTCTTCGAGGTTATATGTAGAACTCTATAACAGACCGTTTTCCTTTCAGAAAAGGTTCCAAGTATCCCTTTAGAAAACTAGAATTATTCACCATCCAACGAACTATTAATGAACCCGTTTTTCTAAGAGTGTAGCATAAGCTGCGGTCTTATGCAATTGAGAAAATGGGTATAGGCTACAAACTTGCCAATCACACAAGAACCCTAAGTGTGGATTTTGGGACAGGGCCAAAGATGATGTGTGCACACTCGTTTCGTCACGTCACCTTTAGTCAGCCCATATCTCGGCCTGTCCAGGGTCTACTCTGTTTGCCTTTAGCAATTACAAAGGTGTGAAAATATAGGTTTTTTTATTGGTGAATTGGTTTAAGTCTAGGTGACAATTTGTTTAATCTCTATTTTCTGTTATCGACTTGATCAGATTCTTACTGGATCCATAAACTAAGCACATTTTATCTTCTTTTTTTTTTTTACAGAACATATTGTAATAGAAATCACAGTCTCAGAATTTGCACAAGATCTAAAGCAATACTGCACCCTGGTGGTAGGTTACTAAATTAAGTAGGTTCTGTAGTTCATCAAGTCCACACATTAGAATGTTTTTATGAGACACAACCAACTTTGTGCACAACTTTTGTTTACCCTGTGCTTGCAGTAATCCTCTACAGTTGTCCAGTTTACTCCAGATTTCTAACTGGTTTCTTACACAAATGGAACCACAGCCACATTACTGTCCAGAATTACTAACATTACTCTTATAGAGAGTTACTGACAAATCACAACATCTCACTACAGTTCCTTATCAATTCAGTTTCTCTTCAGCCTTTTTTTCCTTAGAAAAGCATAATTGTCCTTGACATCCAGCAAATGTGCCATAATATCTCCGCACTACAGCATGCTCACTTCCCATTTGTTCTGTATGGAAGGGGGGTTGTTTGTTGCATTTATTGACTCTGTTCCCGAGGCGGCCTGTGTGAGCAGAAGGAAGATGCCACAGAGGAGGCAGAAGAAGGAGGCGGGGGGCGCCAACATGAAGGATGGGCCGTAGTACAGACTGAGGCGCAGGTCCGGGCACATAGAGGACCTGCGCCGGAGGACGTATTGCTCCAGAGAGCCTGAGTCCTGCACCCACACAGCAAATGTCACCACCACAGCCAAAAGCAAGATCCCTAAAGACATGGATAGAAATTAAACAGCATTTCAAATGTTAGGCAGTTGAAAAGAGAGCAGGATTATGGAAAGGAGAGGTGTGCAAAGTAGGTATGTGCCGATTTTCACATCACAATAATTGCCTAACTTTTTGAGTAACTATCATTTTTTAAAGTGTCCACAAAATCAATATTGTGCATGCTGAATATTGCAGTATATTGTATAACTGATTATCAGTACATGCCTAATGCAAAGACAGAAGAAAGCAAAACTGAATGCAGTATTGTAACTGCTACCATGCATGTAAAGGAAGGGAAGGAAAGGGAGATGATGGAAGAGAGATTGCAAAACAACAGGTGTGCTAAAGGAAGAAGAAAGCAAAACAGAATGCATTATTAGAAATTAGTGTATTTACCACCGGTTATGAAAAGAGCTCCTCCAGCTTCATAAAGGCGATGGCTGGCTGTCGGGATGCCGCAGATGGTGACAAACACACCGATCATAATCATGATGAGTCCCAGCACAGACATAATGCACCAAAAGGTCCTATGCACTAGAAAACATATTAGATATGAATGTAGAGGTTTGAAAAATGCTGGAATAGTAAACAAGACATTTTTCATCAGCTCTGTAAGCAAAGTTCTTCAGAGGCTAAATCAGCTGAACAAAATGCCCTGCTTTGTGTTTTCTGGAATTCTTTATAGAGTTTATTACTAAAGTTTGTTACTGGATTTGGTTTTATTTTGATATGACAACAGTGGGCTTATTGGAAAATTCTGCTCTGATTCATATGTTTACAGCTTTAGATAATGAAATTCTCACCTGTAGTTGTATCCGAGGTTAAAGGGCTTTTGCTTAGCCCAGGTAGAGGAACATTTGAAAGGTAGGCTGGCATGCAGATCTTCTCTGTTGGTTGGTTGGCTGTTAGAAAAAGCACATAGAATCAGGACAAACATTTTGCTTATCAATATTATAGTCTAAGAACTTTTCTAAAGAGCAGTGGTACCCCACGTTAAATCATTTTTAAGCACAGGCTCAGCATAATTTGTCCCCTTGTGGTGATATGTTAACCTACTGATCCAAAAATCCAGCATGCTCTCCTCTTCTCTGCCCTTCCTGCAGGAGCATCTCCAGAAAATGCCTTCGTGGTAGGACATAACTGTACTTTTAGCAACATCTGTTTTTTCTTGGAGGCCATCCTTTAAACAGAAAACAGTGATGCGTTACAAAAATCTTTTCATTTCATTATAATTACTAACAATTAAGTACATTGAACTGGAATGAGAGTTACATTAAATCTCACGCAATAGGTTTACTTATGTAGATTCTTAAAATCTCTGTAAACAATGTTTTAAATGTTGAAAAAGTCTTTGTGATAGTAAATGTCTGTCACTTAATAGGCATTTACCAAGGGTAGATAAAAAAATATATACACTGTGGCCCTGATTTAGTAAGATCCCAAATAAGTAGTACTAATTTGCGTGTGCAATTGGATAAATTACGCGTACAGTTAGTTGGCATGTCGCAGGTGATTTACTGTTGAAAATACAATATAAATGTAAAATAAAAGCATGTAGACGTAAATGCGCATTTTGTTAATAAGGTATATTTGAATTAAAACCTTTTCAAAGGCTTTTTAAATGCTGTTGGCATCGAAGGTGCGAACATGTGGTGAATGTGTAATATGAAACCAACTTTACTGCTGCAATATCATTTTGAGAAACTTTCTGATTGTTTTGAAACATTAAGGTGTAATTTAGATAAAAACTTTCTCATTACAAAGACTTAGTAAATGGTGTAATTTTGTTTTCAACCGTCGCAAATGGGCTCCTGCAAATTTAATACCTGCCCTTCGGTCGTACTAATTTGCGCGTTCCTGAAGTGACTTTCAGGCTTAGTAAATCTCATTGTGGGTGTAAAATGAGTCAATTTGCATGGACACCGTCCTGTATTTTGCACCTTTAGGTAGAAACGCACAAAATTGCATATTCATTAAGGCGTAGACCCTGTTAGTAAATCAGCTTGCGGGTGTTATCAAGTTTGAATGTGTTTTTAAAAACTCAAACCTTTAGTAAATCCAGGCCTCAATTGCTAGTTAATCAGGTACACCTACTATATAGTTACACAATTACTGACTGTAGCCTATCTGTCAGCCCCCCCACCCCCTCTACCACTGATAAAGGCTAAAGCACAATTAACACAAATTGTGCATGCAAAAAGATGAGCTATAGTTTCTAACTGTACACCTACAAGCTGGATTAACAAGGTAGGTATAACTAATAAAGTGGTCACTAAGTAAACATAGTGTTTAAAAACCCTGGAAACTCTACAATTTAATTATAGATAAATGCTACAAAATCTTTCCGGCAAAGTCTCCACGGCAACATAAACAAGTTGACAACGGTGGTGGAAAAGAGGTTAGGAATGACAAAGCAGAACATTTCTGGTTTTATACAAGTCGAGTCAAAAACGTCATGGGGTGTATTTTGTAATATTTCCATGGGCATGGCATTCGCCATGATAGAATAGACAAGGTAAGATTGCACACTAATTGGCATAGAATTGTAGACGGTGCCACAATAGTGCAGAAGTGCCACTTCTGGTTTAAAGTGAGCTTTACTGGCTTCACACTTAACTGTCTACTATCACACTAACGCCACTTAGGTTCATGCTAATTAACCAGAGCCCTACATTTAAATAAAATAAAATAAAAACTAGGTATAGACATCTAGGGGGACTGCGGAACATTTTGATTACCCTGTTGTATTTCAGCCATACTAATTCCCCTGCTAATAGAACTACCTGCCATAACCATGCGTAAACCACTGCATTAAAAATTGTATATACCAAATGCTACAAATGCTAGCTAGAGGCAATTTTGATCACGGTAAACTCAGGCACAAAGAGGCTGCGTGTATGGGAAAAAAGTATTTAACTGACGTAACTGACATAAGCATATTCCTGATTCTGATTTGTACATGGAATTACCTGGAGAAAAAAAAACTCTCAACCCAAAAAAAAGGAACATTGTTCAATCCTTTTCAATCAATAGTAAATTCACCACTACAGATAATAGTAAGAAGCTAATCATGAAAATAAGTTAAAAGTGGCTTTAGGTCATCTTAGTAAGAATGTTTCACATGAAGTTCTGCACTGATTACAAGGACTCCATTATTCTATTCTGATAACAGCCTTGCAACAGATATACACACACACACACACACACACACACACACACAGCTGTTCCAGGATCACAAATAGAACCAGTTACTTTCTGTTTACCGAGCATATACATCACTTTAGTCTGTTTTATTGGTATAGCGTTTTGTTTTATGAAATACTATATGAATGCTTTCCTCCTACCTTTGTAATGACTCTCCTCAGTTTTCCTGGGTTTTTGTCCTCTGGATCACAAGACTCCGAGGCTAAGAGCCAGTAGTCGGTGCCAAGAGAAAGCAGAAGAAACAGGGAGCCCAGAGCTCCACAGAAGCCAGCCATGAATTTAAGCACTGCTAACCGCATGACGGAAGACCTCAGACCCAGTCATCTACTATACCTAGATTTCTGCCTTTAGATGTCTGCCTTCCAGGAGCTGTTTGTCTAGTTAGTTTATGTTTAAATGGCAGTGGTATAGCCCCCCCTATTTTTGGTACCATCATTAGATACCAGTTACAAATCCCAGTTCTAGTTCAGTTCAAATATAACAACTAAAGAAAGGAAGCAATTTGGGGGTTGCATTCCTCATGGTGGGTGCTATACTGGGTGCTGGAGATGAGGTAATGGCAGTCAGTATGGAATCTGGTGCCAAGTCTTGCTAGCTTCTCAGATACAGTTACAAAGGTTGTTACTGTCTTAAATAGCAATACTGTAGCTGTGCCACTAGAAAAAGACTGGCTAAACCATGACAAGTAAGATTCATGGCTTTAACCTTAATTCATCATTTTGCATAAGTGATCAACATTTTTTTAAATCAGAAACAAATACTTACTGATTTATAACACATGTATGTACATCTATGTGATTTCTTGATATGTTGAAATAATCTTTAAAAGCAGTTTACCATAATTCACTAAAAGATTTTACAGTTATTCTTATTCTTAAATAATCTGAAAACAAAAACTTAAGTGCCATGTTCATGATTCTGCTTTATTTTATTTTGGATTACACATACACACAAAAAATAGTATATACCCATTATTGTTAAATATTACAGTAGTGATCAAATATAATAATACTATTCTAACCTATTGTGATCCAAAATAGTGGTTTTGACAAAATTGTTAATAAAAGATATATCATGCAAACATGCACACAGTAAACTGTGTTACAGTAAATTTAAAGAAATGAATATCAAATTGTATGGTCAATGTTAGACTTGTGCGTTCATTCATTCAGTTAATTCACTTCCTTGTTCACTTTTCAATAAATTTTTAATCAATGGATTCACTCTTTGATAGATGCTCTTGCTCGGCCTTCTCAGTTATCTGCGCAAATAACACTGCCTTATGTAAAGTTGATCACAACTGCTTTTTGTGAGGTGCAGCAAAATAGCAAAAAGAAGAAATAGACTGGTAAAAAAATTATTTAACTGCAAATGAAATACTAAAATCCTTTTGTATAGTACTATTTCACTGGTTCAACTTAGCATTGCTGCATTATACTTCCACATCATCATTCAGTGTAGAGATGCAACCTTACAATATTTTTAAATGTTCTAGGGAACATAGTCTATGTATAGGAAGAGATGGATGTGAATGTGGATACTGTATATTATTTTGTCTTATGTTGCCCATTAAAATTTATTTTTAAAGCTGGCAGTGATGTAGTACTCGAGTCCTGGATTTGTCACAATTAAATCACGATTTTAATGACTTGTAATTTGACTCTTTATTTTGCATGCTCTTACTTGTACATAGGCTAAGTAAATAACTATTTATTTAACTTTTTTTTTTTATTAATGCTACTACAGCCTGCTGTAATTTATTAGTGTAGAGTTCCCCTAATGGATTTAATTTGAATAATCAGTGGTAGCAATGCCCCCCCAATCCAGGACTTGATTTGGACTCATTTTGAATAGCAGATTAGGGACTTTGGATTTGATGTGAGTATGTGATTACTTAGACTTGACTTGGACTTAAGTGCAAGTGACTTGACTACAACACTGCAAACTAATTAACTAATGAAAGTTAACTAATGATATAAAACATTGCTGTAATAATACTAACTTTATTTTAGAGTTTCTATAGGTTGGATACTGATTTTAGTATCGGTAGTGTGCACTCCTTGTAGTCGACTTCAAGGATCTACTGTCTGTATATTGTAACTGCAACTGCATCTGTGAAGGTTTTCAGTCATCCAGGTTGTTTTAAATGTCTAGTAGCAAGTCTAGGTAAGCACTGTAGGTGAAAACTATTAGAAGTTGTGAAACATGAACATGTAGCTTTCAATGTCATACGTAAACATCGCTTTACCACAGTGATCACATTGTTGAGCAGATCTTCCACACCGACGATAATGTAGAGAGTTGAAAAGCAGGCTTAAACCTGAAACCTGATTAAGGACCACTGTTGTACCTTTAATTCACTTTCCTAGGTAAAAGATACACACTAAAGGTACGAAAGATGTACCCTTTAGTGTACCACCCCAGTGACCAGAAAAGGTACAGTTTAGTACCTTTTTTCTGAGAGTGTATGGTGATGAGCAGGCATGACTCAGACACCCAGATGGTGATCTTCAGATGCACATGAAAACCTTTTCAATATACTGCTTGCTTAATCTGCAGTAAATTGTTACATTTAACAGAATGCACCATGGAGCTGGTGACATTTTAAACACAGACTCAGTAGATATGTTGTTGAAAATGTAAGAAAAAGTAAGAAGAAAAAACCCTTACTTTTCAATCTATGAGAACTTCTGATTATTTAGTAACAACACAAAGAGAGTTTGCAGAAAGTAAACCTGTGGACCAGGCCCTGCATCAAGAAGTGTCATGGCTGGGCTCAGTTTGCTCCTTTCTGGTAGCGGGTGTGGGAGGTCAATTAAAGGTGCAGTTTATAAGATAAACTGTGATTTGTGATATTGCCATGGCTTCTGTTTACATTTTTTTGGGCCAGAAATTAGCTCTGCCCCAGCAGTCTGTTTGGAGGAAATGGTAAGCCTTGTAAAGATTTTCAATTGTGATTTGTCTTGCAGGCAGCAGGGGGCTCTAAAAATAACTACTTATTTAATTGCTTAAAATATATCCAAAACGTATTGGTAATTTAAACTGTCTTAAATACAAACACTGATTTTAGATTTATTTTTAAAAAAAAATTTAATCCGGCTGTAGTTTTTGATTGATGACCAATCAGGACAAAAACAGATAGAAACCTGACAGCTAAAGAAACCAGTTTAGAGGTAGGCAAATACTTTTTTTTTCTTTCTTTTTTTTGCAAATGAGCGTCACTGCTAGCTAACATGGACTGTTTGCACTGTCTTTGCTCATCCTTGCTGTAGTCCCTCCCTAGAGGTGCCAGGCAGCAGTATTAAAAGAATAAAGAGATGCCTTGGGAAAATATGAAGTTGCAACAATTATGGTAGGTTATTGCACATGACCTAATAAATGTAAATAATTTCTCATGTAAAATAAATAAATGATTAGTAGTATGCTAGATTTATTGTTGTGGTTGCGGGAAAGCTAAACCTAGAGGACTGAAAAGGATTGCAAGGTGAGATATGGGTTAGGAGTGAACAAAAGGGCAAATTGTACGAATATATGAAAATTTCAGAGCTGTCACTTTTTAAAATGGTGAGTGATCACTTCATTTGTTTGCTTCTATGTTTGCTTATGGGTGTAAATAAATCCGGCTGAGTCACAAAAGTCTACTAGGCAAGTGACATACATGCCCAGTAAACAAAGAATATTAATCCAGAACTGGGCTGAGTTTCCCAAAAGCATCGCAGCACAAAGATTATCACTAAATGGTAGACTGAGCATCACACCGAACACTCTCTACTAGTTAAGAGGATCTTAACTTTACAATGCTTTTGAGAAACTGGGCCCTGGTTAGTTTTGACTCGATCACATTTTCAGAAAAGTCATGTTGTTGAAATTTGGCCTTCTGCATCTGTTCGTTCAAAAATGGAAGAAGAAAAAAATCCAGCATGATTCAATTCAAGCAGGGCCGTTTCACGAATTTCTGGGCCCTTGGGAGTCCCCCTTCCCCTCTCTTGAAAATGCAAACTTTTTAGTCCAGGCTACATAAGGGCCCTGGGTAGTCAGTTCCCATATACCAACTATATGGGATGCCCTTGGCCCAGGTGTCAGATATATAGGTGGAGAAATCAAAATTGGCTTTTCATGTTGTCTGCTTTTCACAACCGAAAGTGATGCTTTTATATTCCAAATTTGACTGTAAAATATATAACCTACTTACAGCAAATAATCACACGATGGCAGCAGAGTGCTAATTCAAATACAGGTATGAAGTTTTTGGAGTTTACACTCATACTGTATATAAAGAACAGTTGTTTATATACAAGTTAAAGACTTATAGACGAAATGAAAAGGTCTACGCTAATCAGGCTAATCAGAACGTTTCTGATGTGACTGTAGTGATGAGATGTCAGCATGGAGCAGAAGTTTACGTCCACCAGCAATAACCCTTCAGAGTTTCCATAAATTAGTACATGCATCTCTTAACCCTTCAGAGTTTCCATAAATTAGTACATGCATTTCTCAACCCTTCAGAGTTTCCATAAATTAGTACATGCATTTCTCAACCCTTCAGAGTTTCCATAAATTAGTATATGCATCTCTTAACCCTTCAGAGTTTCCATAAAGTAGTACATGCATTTCTTGTCACGGACCTGTTATCGGACATTCATTTATTATTTTAATTTTTTTTTTTTTTTTTTATTAAATCAAACTCAAATGCAAAGAGAAAAATCGGAATTGAAAATGTATCTTTTGAAAAGAATGCATTTCGCCTATCGGAAACGGCACGCGTGTAGTCCCTGGCCGCACGTGCGCAGGGGGCGGGTTCAGCGGAGGCGGCGTCACGTGAGAGGGCGGGCCGAGATTATGCGGAGGTGCAGGCGGCGGAATGGTGCGCGCGGAGGAATATGCCTTCGAGGAAATAAAGCGATTGGGACCGCTTTGGATCGAAATATGGAGTGATATCGCGTCTCCGCGGAAATGTGAGTATATTTAGTTTGCAGGGCGTTTGTTAAAGGGTCAGCTTGGGAAACGCCCTCTGCGTCTGAACAAACCCGGACGATTTAAGACAGAGATGTGCGCAGTGAGGCTAAACTTAGAAAACAAGTAAACATGCGGGGACGCTTCATTAGGCTGGGATTCCTGTTCTGGTGGCATTTCGACTGTAGGCGGGCTGTTCTCGGATTAAACTTCCAAAGCCTGCGAAATGTAGAAATCGCTAACTTTGTGCATTGGTGGTGGGTTTAGAATAACATCAGAAGATGAGGCATGTTTAGAAAACACACTTGTTATTGACAAACACAGCCTTGAACATGCTGGCACTACATCACTGTACATAAATACTGCAGAATACTGCACGATTTAGAGCACCATCATTCATTGGGATTTTTGAACACAGCTTCATATTGAAATAGTCTTTTCTCCCATGTTAAGGTCTTTTTGCCTGCCTTATTATACACCAGGTGCAGGGGGTCCAATAGGCCTAGTAAGGACAGCATATGCACACAAGATGATGGAAAAACATAGGAATAGGATTGAAGGAATGCATGGTAGCTAACCCGCCTAACCCATAGATTGACTGATCAGGGCTGTGGAAGCCATTGGACGTAAAACGGTTGGCTATTGCTCTGGCAGGCCTGGTTGAAGATGAAATCAAGGCCGGTGGGCTCAGTCCTCTAGAATAGAATGCTCCTTTATTGTCACATATACAAGTACAGTACAGTGAAATTGATTCTTCGCATATCCCAGCATG
>JAOUQW010068196.1:0-13795 GCA_028565825.1 Olivaichthys viedmensis
ATCATGCTAACGGTGTGCAGCTGTGAATCACCCCGGAAGTGCTAATATTCCGGGGATGGTGACCTCTGTCGGTGTGGAGAGGAAGTGCGGGTGTGTGTGTGCTCCGGTGTGGCCGTGACAGTACCCCCCTCTCCAGGGCCGGCTCCCGACGGCCCTCTACCCAAACATCTAGGCCTACCCCGAGGCCTGGGGGCGGGGCGACCCGGGAACGCCCTGTGGAAGTCCTGAATCAACATCGGGTCCAGGACGTCGGTGGCTGGTACCCACGACCTTTCCTCCTGTCCATACCCCTCCCAGTCCACCAAGTACTGAATGCCCCGCCCCCTACGTCGGAAATTCAACAGAGACCGGGACCGTGTATGCTGGCCTTCTGTCGATCTCCAGCGGAGGTGGGGGTTCTGCCGCGGCCTGTGGGGAAGATGAACAGGGTTTCAGAAGGGATACATGAAAGGTGGGGTGTATACGGTAAGTCGGCGGCAACCTCAGTCTATAAGAAACCAGATTAACCTGCCATTCAATGGGGAAGGGACCAACGAAGCGGGGACTTAGCTTTTTCGATGGCAGGCGCAACCTCAGGTTCTTCGTTGATAGCCACACTAGTTGTCCGGGTAGATAGACCGGAGCAGGGCATCGTCGTCGGTTGGCCTGGATCCGTTGGTGTCTTACGGCTTGTTGGAGGCGTACATGCACTGCGGCCCAGGTCTCTTCACTCCGTTGCATCCAGTCATTGACTGCTGGGATTGTTGATGGTTCCCCGGACCACTGGAACAGAGGGGGCTAAAACCCCAGCACGCATTGGAACGGGGTCATGCCTGTGGAAGTGGAGATTAGGGAATTTTGCGCATATTCCACCCAGAGTAGATAACGGCTCCAGTCGTCCTGGTGTTGTGTGCAGTACGATCTGAGAAACCTTCCAACCTCTTGATTCAGCCTCTCCACCTGTCCGTTAGCTTGGGGATGATAACCAGAGTTTAGACTAACATTAATTTTGAGAGCAGCACAGAATGCATGCCATACCCTCGACGTGAACTGTGGTCCTCGATCTGTGACGATGTCCTCCGGCAACCCATAATACCGGAACACCTTATCCATTAGGACCTCAGCTGTTTCAAAGGCAGTCGGAAGTTTGGGTAACGCTACTAGGCGGCAGGCCTTTGAGAACCTGTCTACTACCACCACGATGGTGGTGAACCCTTGGGATGGTGGTAGATCAGTCATGAAGTCCACGGACAGGTGGGACCAGGGGCGCTGTGGTACGGGCAAGGGCTCCAGTAATCCAGCCGTACGATGCCTATCCGCCTTGGACTGGGTGCATATGGTGCACTTCCCCACGTACTCTCTCACGTCCCGGTTCAAGGTGGGCCACCAGAAGGTGTTAGCGACCAGGGCAGCGGTGCGTGTGACCCCTGGATGTCCTGCAGCTGGAGCGGTGTGTACCCATTGTAGGACTCTTTCTCTCAGGGCTTCTGGTACGTATAAGAGTCCCTCCGGGCATTCCGGAGGTGGGGGTGCAGAGGCGTGCGCCCGTTGGATCTCCCCCATGAGATCCCACTGGACGGGAGCAAGGATGCGGGCCGGTTCCAGGATCGGTTCGGGCGTGGACGGAAGGCTTTCTCCGTCGTACAGTCTGGAGAGTGCGTCAGCCTTGGTGTTTTTTGATCCCGGCCAGTAAATAAGGGAGAACTGGAATCTTGTAAAGAATAGGGCCCACCTTGCCTGTCTGGGTGAAAGCCGTTTGGCTGCCTTAACATACTCCAGGTTTCTATGGTCAGTGTACACTAGGAACGGGTGTTTAGCGCCCTCCAGCCAATGCCTCCATTCTCTGAACGCCAGCTTTATGGCCAATAGCTCCCTGTTCCCCACGTCATAATTCTGTTCCGCCGGTGACAGTTTATGGGAATAGTATGCGCACGGGTGGAGGCGTGTCGGGGTACCTGACCTTTGATATAGGACGGCCCCCACCCCGCTCTCTGAGGCGTCCACCTCCACCACGAACGAGAGCTCTGGGTCTGGGTGCCGAAGCAACGGGGCAGAACAAAAGAGCTGCTTCAGGCGCACAAACGCTTTCCCTGCCTCTGGTGTCCAGTGCAGGGTCTTGGGCTTGCCCTTGAGCAGCTGAGTGTTGGGAGCAGCTATGGAGCTGAAGCCACGGATAAAACGCCTGTAGAAATTGGCGAACCCCAGGAATCTCTGCACCTCCTTGACACTATTCGGTGGTTCCCACTCGGCCACTATTTTCACCTTAGCGGTATCCATTTCCAGCCCTTTTGGAGAGAGTACGTATCTTAGGAAGGCCATCGTGGTTTGGTGGAACTCGCACTTCTCCGCCTTCACGAATAACCTGTGCTCCAGGAGTTGCTGAAGAACCGCCCTGACATGTTGTACGTGTTCTTGCTGGTTGGCCGAATAAATCAGGATGTCGTCAATATACACCACCACGAACCGATCCAGCATCTCCCGGAGAACATCATTGACGAAGGCCTGGAAGACCGCGGGGGCGTTGGGAAGTCCGTAAGGCATAACTAGGTACTCGTAGTGTCCCCTCGCGGTCTGGAAGGCCGTTTTCCACTCGTCTCCCTCTCGAATACGCACCAAGTTGTATGCGCTCCGCAGGTCCAGCCGAGTGAAGACCTTAGCACCCTGTACTTGTTCTATTGCCGCCGGGATCAACAGCAGGGGGTACCGGTTTTTTACGGTAATGGCGTTGAGACCCCGGTAGTCAATGCAGGGCCGTAGGCCCCCTCCTTTCTTTCCAATAAAAGAAAAAGCTGGCCGCCGCGGGAGAGGTAGATGGGCGAATGAACCCTTGCTTTAGCCCTTCCTCAATGTATGCCTCCATCGCAGCATGCTCTGGTCGAGACAGTGGGTAAATCCAACCTCTGGGCGGTGTGGACCCGGGTAGCAGGTCTATGGCACAGTCCTAGCTCTGATGGGGCGGCAGCTGGGTGGCCCGCTGTGCACTGAACACCTCCCTAAGGTCAAGATATGGGTGCGGAATCTCGTCGAAGCTGTTCATCTGTGAACTCTCTACGGATGTAGCCCGGCAGGGTACCTGGACACAATGTTCCTGACAATAAGGACTCCACTTCGCGATCTCCCCCTGCTCCAGGTGATGATGGGATCATGTCGCGCGAGCCAGGGGTAGCCCAGAATGATGGATTCTTCCTGGGTAGGAACCACGAAGAGGGATAGGGATTCTCTGTGGCACGCTCCCACTTGTAGAGATATGGGAGCCGTCTGGCAGTGGACCCCTCCTTCCCCTAGGGGTCGGCTGTCCAGGGCCGTGATGCGCAGAGGCGGAGAGATCTCTTCAGTGGGGAGTTCGAGCCGGCGGACCAAGTTCCCACTGATGAAGTCCCCGGCTGCCCCAGAATCGATCAGCGCTGGAAGGGAGTACACATAATCAGCCCAAGACACAATCACCATTATTTTCATAGCTCGTATACTTAAAGAGGGGCTGAAAGTGGTACTCACCTGGGTGCCCCGGATCCGCCGGGGCATCGGGGACAAGCTCTGTTCCAATGCCCAGGCTGTCCACAATACAGGCAAAGTCTCTCCTGGAGCCGGCGCCGACGTTCCTCCTCCCGAAGTCGGGATTGACCCAGTTGCATGGGTTCCTCTGAAGAGGCAGTCGTGGTGTGGCTGCTTTCTCCAGGGGCTAGTTGTTCCCCCTCGCGCAGTAGGTTATCCAGGGCAATGGAAAGCTGGATGTACTGCTCCAGGGACCCGGTCTCGCCTTTGCACAGAAGTTCCTGCTGCAGCCGGAGGTTGAGCCCGCGCCGATACATAGTAAACAACGCGGGCTCTCCCCAACCACTACCAGCTGCTAACGTGCGGAATTCTATGGCATATTCTGAGGCGGATCGAGTTGCCTGGCGCAGTTCACACAGCCTGGTCCCCACTCCGCGACCTGCCGCTGGGTGATCGAACACGGCCTGGAACTGAGCCAGAAACTGGGTTTCTGAAGTAAGTATGCCGTCCTCCTGGGTCCACAGCACCGTCGACCAATCGACCAATTCAGTATCGTAATCAAAGTCCGTAGCAAAGTCCGTTAACCAAGTAATCTAATCAGTAAGGCAACCAAATCTTGGGGGCGTAGACAGAAGAATCGTAATCCGAAGAACAAAGCAAATATCATAAACCGGGAAACAGAAATGCTCGGTATGCTAACACAAGGTTCGGCAATACTTCGCGTTGAGTGAGTGTAGCGTGTGTGTATAAGTACCGTTAGCAATTATGCTAACGGTGTGCAGCTGTGAATAACCCCGGAAGTGCTAATATTCCGGGGATGGGGACCTCTGTCGGTGTGGGGAGGAAGTGCGGGTGTGCGTGTGCTCCGGTGTGGTCGTGACACATACTAAGGGTAAATAAGCTAACTTAGCTAATTTGAAGACTATATGGGTGTTGATAGAACTTTTTTTCACACACTACACAGTAAGTTTTCCATTTAAGGCAAAAAATGTTTGTGCAAGGTGGTGGAAAAATAAACAAGGACAACATTATTAAATGTAATTTGTTATATTTTAAGTCAAATGTGTTGTGGATTTGTTTTTATTTTCTGTTTTTTGTCTTATACCCAGATACTCAATTTATTTTTTTATTTTTTTAATATAAGCAGTTTGTTAGTATATGTTTATATGAATGAAGCATCTTCAAAACTTAGCTGTCCATGCTTACATTAATGCATATCTGTAAACTCGATTACATTTAAAATCCATGTTAAAGACAGCGTGAAACGGAAAATTAAACACCTTTTTTTTTGCAACGTGACGCATTTCCGAGTGAAATGGCATATTTGGGCATATGGCATATCTACTGTGACGTAATCAAAAAAATCAGAGGCCGTTTAGCAGCGGGAAAACGTTGCTGCAAGTGTAGTGAAAATTTTTGTCTTTAAGTGATTAGTACTGATGAATCGTGCACAATCTGATCAAGGACATGGCAAGGTAAAAAAGATCAGATTTCGGGTTGTCTTTGAAAATTACTTGTAGCTCTAAAGAGCTACACAAACAGAGCTTTACACCAAGGTCTCTCAAATCCAGTCCTAGAGGCCCACTGCCCTACTAAGTTTTATGTTTTTCCCGCTCCCAAACATACCTAAACCAACTTATGGAGAGCTTGATAATTGTCATGAGCTGAATCAGGTGTGCTGGGAGTAAAGAAAACATAAAACTCTGCAGTGGGCCTCCAGAACTGGAGTTGAGAAACCCTGCTTTTCACAACTTCACTGAAGTGAGTATGCACTTAATTTCACTGAAGTGCATACTCACTCAAGTGATGGCAATTCAGCAATCTGTCATTTTACACATTCTGTATTTGATTGGTTTTGGTTTGGTTGCAACAGTCAATCGGAGTATCTGATTTTGAGATTTTGAAAGTTGCGGAGTGCCAATGAGCAATGCCACAGAGAGCGTGCGCAGATTGGCTTAGGTTAGGTTGTCTCAGCCAGTCGGAGTATCTCAGCTGGAGGAGTAATCCACCAAAGCCTGATTCAAGGCCTGGAAAAAGCACAGCGGGTGAAGGTGAGGTGCGTTCATGGGGATATACACGAAAATCCGCTGGTGTCCGTCATACTACAATTCCGGGGACAAAAACTTAATATAGAGGCGGCGGTTAGCCCCCGCCTAACCCATCCACTAAATTTGGGGACAATTTGGCCACTCTTCCGGGGTTTAGTTAAACAACTACTTGTCGATGGGTCCTGCCATAGAGTATCGTGGTGTGAGTTTTGTGCGGCTCTCGCGGTGGAGGCGGTGCCTGGGCCATCCACGGCAGCTCTGAGCCAGGGGGAGGCGGGGCCCAGGGAGGAGCGGGGAATCCCACCCTCCTTGGGGATTCCCCTTTGGGATTTGCTGCTGGAGCAATCACGTGACGATACCCTAAGGCACGCCTTCGACCAAGTGAGAGTTATTGATGGTCAATTACTCCAGCTGGATGTTGTACTAACTCACCCGTACTTTTCACTGATAAAAGACAGGATATATCGAGTGACGCAGGACACTCAGACGCACGAAAACATAACCCAGTTATTGGTACCAAAGAGCCGCCGGGAAATGCTTTTCCAGGCGGCTCATCATAACCCTATGGCAGGGCACTTAGGGCAAGATAAAACACTAAACCGTCTCATGGCCGCTTCTATTGGCCAGTCATTCACGGTGATGTACGCAGGTGGTGCATGTGGTGCGCATCGTGTCGTGAGTGTCAGTTAGTGAATCCCCTGGTCGCCCCAAAAGCTCCATTGCGCCCACTTCCGTTATTCAAAGTCCCCTTCGACCAAATTGGAATGGACCTCGTCTAGCCATTAGATTGTAGCACACGAGGGTACCGCTTTGTATTAGCTCTGGTGGATTATGCAACACGGTACCCGGAAGCAGTGCCTCTTCACAACATATCCACACGCAGTGTTGTGGAGGCGCTCTTCCGAGTGATCTCCCGAGTTGGAATCTCGAAAGAGATTCTGACATATCAAGGCACTACACGAACTGCATGAATTATTGGGGATTAAACCGATTACGTCTCTGATATCCTGTCTGCACATCGCCCGACCAAATGCCTGTCCCCCGACTACGAGATTGCCCAGCCCCCTTGTCCTTTCAGACACCTGCCTTCTCACCACAAGCCCGCGCCTGCATCCGCCCCGTCAGCAGCCTGACACTATGTAGAACCCTACAACTGAGTGTTTCCCCATCAGAAAGGGTTCCAAGTAGAAGATGTACAAATTCAGCATATAAATGGATGAAGACTTTAAGGTGCATGTATAAGGCAAATAAACACCTCCACAGTAGTCTTCACTTTCATTTCAGTGTAAATGAAAATTATAGAAATAGTGGACATTGTCTGTTTGTCTTTACTTTCATTTCAGTGTAAATGGAAATTATAGAAACAGCGGAGATTGTCTGTTAGTCTTTACTTTCATTTCAGTGTAAATGGAAGTTATAGAAACAGTGGACATTGTCTGATAGTCTTTACTTTCATTTCAGTGTAAATGGAAATGATAGAAACAGCGGACATTGTCTGTTAGACTTTACTTTCATTTCAGTGTAAATGGAAATTATAGAGACAGTGGACATTGTCTATGGTAGTCTTCACTTTCATTTCGGTGTAAATGGAAATTATAGAGACAATAGACATTGTCTATGGTAGTCTTTACTTTCATTTCGGTGTAAATGGAAATTGCAATGGGTGGAGCTAAATAACACACAAGTCATTGGATGAAAAAGTGATGCAGTGCTCTGCTGTGTCATTTAAATGAGACCTGAACCATGTTCAAATGACATTTAGAGGGAGCACCCTACCTCAACACACAGGTAAGAAAATTTGAGAAGAGCATTTATCTACGAATAAAATACATACAGGTAGCTACCAGTGCCTTTTTATAGATGTATAATTTTATATAGCCAGTACAGTGTCTCTTTAACATTATACTTTACAATTGGGGGTCTTTTTGCACAGTTGGCTTTAGTATTGTAGTACTTATTTGGTCTAGTAAAAACACTAAGACTAGGATTTTGAACGATAACAATCTAATTTCTAAGTATTTCTAACTTCTAATTAATAAACAAAGAAAAAGTGCCAGGTAATAGAAAAATAATTTTTAAACAATGTAGACAGTTTTAGCTCCAAATTGCTCCCTGGTACTTGGGTTTTTCCCTATTTCCTATAGGATGTGTGCAGTATGTTTTGAACAGGGCTAAAACTGTCTCTATGTCTTGATGCTCTTATTTGATAAATACTTAATATATTATACAATATTTTAAACCGTCCAGGCATCATAAGCTATAATGAATTTGCACCCTTAAACAAGCCTTCAAATACAACCTTGCAACACATGACCACAATGAACAATGTTCAGAGCAACATGTCACTCACTGGCAGAGTACACCAAAAGGAAAGCACAGAAAAACAGTGTATTACTCATTTCCAACATTTCCAAGAATGATACTATTATTATCTATTATTGTTTCCCAGGTCATTCAAGTTTCTCCTCTTCCCCAAGACGATACATCGAACTACAGGCTTCAAGGTACTACAAGGTAATATAACATCTATAATATAATACAGTATAACAGAAATTAGAGGTTCCATCCTGCAATCAACAAAAAGCTTTGTAACATCAGATAGCACAGAGTGCTGCCCTGTTATGAATGATTATCATGCAAATTTTCACCTCATCTATAAATACCACTCATGTTCCCTCTATAAATTTCTATTAAAATGAATAAATATGAAATGCATATATGTGATGATAAACCGTGTCATCCAACAATATTGAGCGGATTACTTTTTTCCCTGTGTATAGAAATGAAAAGTATGAGTCAAAATATACAGGACTGTGCAAAAGTCTTTGGTTTATTCAGTTTTTATTCAGTTTTCAATCAAGTGGCCAATCAGTATTTATTGTTAATTTCTTTGGTGGCAAACAAGAATGATGGGAAAATGTATTTAACAGAAAATCACACAAAAGTCTTCAACACTAAGTACAGTTGTCACGATTTGTATGAAGGACACAATCGCGAAGCCTTTTTACTCAGATTTATTGAATGTATAACGGATTACAACACAGCAAGACACGCCGTGACAGGCGTGCAAGCACACAAAACAGAAGACAACACGGGACTGATACACAGGGATATTTGTAGGGGTGACAAACAAGGAACAGCTGGTGACACTCACCATGACTCACGTGACAGGGAACAGATAATCAACACAGAGCACGTGGCGCTCGTCACAATGGTGACCGCCACGCTTCGTCACGCGCACCGCAGCGCGAGCCAGCGTGCGCGTGACAGTCACCAAAAATCTTATAGTTGAAAAGACTTGGACATGCACAGGTATTACAATTTGTGCACCTCGTTTCCCTCTCCAAGGTGTCAACTGAGAGCACAAATTTCTCAGTAAGTCTTCTGGAATTAGTAACTGCTGATATGCCATTCGGAACTTTCAGCAAAGAATGCCCCAATGCATATCATCCTCCAACAGAGCAAAGTAAGCCATTATGCCTTCATTAACACGCCAACTCTGTCAGCCTTTTGTGAGGTTTGAGTGTAATTACAAAAGTTTTTGCATTTAACAGTAACTACATTTAACCAAAAATCAGTATTTTTTTTTGTAGGTAAATCAACTGATTAGCAGGCCCAGATCTAATTTGAAACATTATTATACGTTTATTATAAAATGACGATATTGCTTTCTTGTGATTTTCCTTGCTGAAGAAACAAAATTTTCATCTTCTGTGGTTTATGTGATATGAACCCATAGTGTGCTAATGCCTGCTCTGTCTGTGTCTGAATAACATTATAGGATCATTAATATTCAAATACTAAACCTTTTAAGTTATTAAAGTTTTGAAGGCAAGACATTTGACAGCCCTACTATAAAGCATTCCCTCCTGTAAATATTGTATGAATCACCTATGAATGTTGCGTCACGCCTTCACTGGCGTCCCCGCTTTCCCCTACAGCACGCAGCAAGCCGGTCGGCTCACTTCGGCGTTCAAGTTCACTGAGCTTCTGAAATTTATCACCGGTTCCCAATCCAGACTCACTCACACACCCCTGGTATGCAATCACGCTTCCCCTACAAAAAGTCGTGAACATCTCCACTCAGTGCTCAGTATTGTATCGATGTCTCAAAGACTCCTGGAGAGCAGGCTGTATGTAAAGCTGGAGAAATGTGTGTTCCACGCCCCCGAGATCGCCTTCCTGGGGTACGTCATCGGAGCAAAGGGGGTCATGATGGACAAAGAGAAAGTGAACGCTGGAGGAATGGCGGCATTGGCTGGAGGGGGCCGAACACCCCTTCGTCATGTACATGGACCATCGGGAACCTAGAATACTTCAAGAGCGCCAAGTGGCTCAACTTCCGTCAAGGCTAGGTGGGCGCTGTTCTTCACGCGGTTCACGTTCACCTTAGCGCACCGCCCGGGCTCACGGAACGAAAAGGCAGATGCCCTGTCCCGTCTCTATCCTACACCCCCACAACAAAGAGAGCCAGACACCATCCTCCCTGACACCTGCTTCGTGGGAGCCGTGCTCTGGGAAGTGGACCAGGAAATAATTTGCGCGCAGAGCACCCAGTCAGTGCCCAGCTGATGTCCCAGGGGGAGTCTCAACATGCCCCCTGACTTTAGGGACCGTCCAGGGGCCACACCACCACCTTGGTCATAGTCGACCGGTTCTTGAAGTCCCTCCTCCTAATCCCCCTTTCGGCGCTACCCGGGGCGTTCCGTGCGGCCAAAAGCCTCTTCGAGCACGTGTTCTATGGGATCCCGGAGGACATTGTGTCAAACAGGGGGCCCCAGTTCATCTCCCGTGTGTGGAGTAGCTGGGGGTCACTGTCAGCCTCATGTCTGGGTACCCTCCCCAAGCCAACAGGCAGGTGGAGAGGGCCAACCAGGAAATCGGGAGGTACCTGAGGTCCTTCTGTGTAAGCCGTCCGGAAGACTGGGCCCAGTTCCTCCCCTGAACTCCCTGCATCACAAGGAAACACACCTCACGCCATTCCAGTGCCCCCTGGGGTACCAACCACCCCTCCTCCCCTAGAACGTGGCAGAGAACGGCACTCCCGCCGTGGACGACTGGTTCCAGCATGTGGAGGGAATGTGGGAGGAAGCGCATCAGCGCATTGTGGCTACAGGGAGGACAACGAAAGCCTGTACGGACCACCACCGGGCGGATGTGCCGACCTACAGCCCTGGGGACAGGGACTTCCGTGTCCGCCAGGGCTGCCGGAAGCTGCAGGACAAGTACATCGGCCCGTTCCAGGTGGTCAGCTGGGTCAACGAGGTGGCCTACCACCTGAAGCTGCCTCACCAGTACCGCATCTCCCCCACGATCCACGTCTCTCTGCTGAAGCCCCTGGTGCTGGGCTCCCGGGACAAGGGGGGTTCGTCCGGCGGGGAGGGGGGATAGAGTACTATGTGGACTGGGAGGGGTACGGCCCAGAGGACCAGAGCTGGGTGCCCACTCCCGACATGCTAGACACGCTGCTCAAGCAGGCCTTCCATGCTCGACACTCCTCTTGTCCTGCAGCCAAACCCCATAGGAGGCCCCGGGGTCAGCCTCGCTTAGCTCCCGGAGGGAGCTCCTTGGGGGCAGATAATGTGTGAGTGATTGCACCTGCAGGTAATTTCCGTCTTCCTATTCATGTCTCTCTCTTTTTGTCAGTAGGAAGCCGGGGAGCCTGAGAGACGGAGCCAAGACACACGAACACAGACGAGGAGGGAACTGAACAGCCAGTGAGCAGTCGTGGCTGCTTTGCGTTTTGTTTGTTTTTTTTTCTCGTTTGAAGTCCCGTTACACTGAAAAGTGCTCCCTGCAAAGGGAATTTTGAAAATAATAAATCAGCTCCCCCCCCCCCGCCTGCCTCTCAAGTCCTCATTCCCTGCATTTGAGCCAGGCTCATCACAGTGGTGCCGAAACCCGGGAATTTGAGGATTGACACGCTGCAATGGTGCCCACCGCCCCCTCTCCCCTTGCTGGGATCCTCCAGACCCTGGCGGGCATGCACCAGGTGCATAATCAGGTCATCCATGACCTGTGTGCCGACCACCAACAGCGCTTCGAGGAGCTCGCCAAGGAGCAGGCTAAGGACCGTCAGCTGCTCCGGTGGCTGCTGCCACACTCCACGGATCAAGCTGCGGGCGCCCCAGCAGTGAACGCTCATGAAGATGACCCCCTCGGACGATCCGGAGGCCTTCGTCGAGCTGTTCGAGTGCGTGGCTGCAGCTTGGGACTGGCCAGTGCCTGCCGGGTGAGGGTGATGTGTGTGCACGGGGATATACATGTGTACCCACTAGTGGCTATTATCATTCAGTTCTGGGGCCAAAAGCATAGTTTGGAGGCGGAGGCTAGTCCGAGCCTCACCCATCTACTCATTTTGGGGACCGATTGGCCAGGGTTTAAACAACTGCTAGGTGTCATGACAGTAGATGGGTCCTGCAATAGGGCCCCCACCTGTGGGATATGTGCAGCTCTCGTGGGGGACGCTGTGCCAGGGCTACTTTTCCAGGCAGCTCATTATAGCCCCATGGCGGGACACTTGGGACAGGAAAAAACGCGCCGGTTAATGGCCCGTTTCTTTTGGCCGGGCATCTGTGGCGAGGTACGCAGGTGGTGTGCGTCTTACTGCGAATGCCAGTTGGTGAACCCAACGGCCACCCCAAAAGCGCTGTTGCACCCCTTGCCATTGATCGAGGTCCCCTTCGAAAGAATTGGCATGGACCTCGTCGGGCCATAAGACCGGAGCACACACGGCTACCACTTTGTATTGGTTCTGATGGACTATGCAACGCGGTACCTGGAACCAGTGCCGTTGCGCAACATTTCCGCACAGTGTTGCCGGCGCGCTGTTTACGGTCATCTCCCGAGATGAAATCCCAAAAGAGATTCTGACTGACCAAGGTACCCTGTTTGTCATGCACACTACGTGAGCTTTACGAATTGTTGTGGTTAAATCGATTCGCACCAGCGTGTACCACCTCCTAACGGAAGGTCTGGTCGAACGATTTTAACCAGGCGTAAAAAAATATGATTCGGAGGTTCGTCCACGAAGACTCTAGGGGTTGGGATAAGTGGCTCAAGCCCCTATTATTTGCGTTGCGAGAGGTCCCACAAGCCTCCATGGAATTCTCCCTGTTTGAATTATTATTATCCTGATTGCGCTGAGGCCGGCAGGTGTGCCGGAAAGTGTGCGATTGGATGGGTGGAAGTACGGTATCTGGGCTTCCACTTGGGTCATGGTCAGGTGCGACCCCAAATTGATAAGACTGCAGCAATTGCAGCTTACCCGTGGCCCAAGACCAAAAAGGGGGTGAGGCTACTATCATAGGTTTGTACCAGATTATTCGGACGTCACCAGCCCCCTAACTGACCTAACTAAAAAGGGGGCACCAGACCCGATCCAGTGGACGGAGCCGTGCCAGCGGGCCTTTAGCCAGATTAAGGCAGCTCTGTGTGGAGGTCCCCTGCTCCATTCGCCTAACTTCTCTCTTCCTTTTGTTTTGTAGATGGACGCCCAAGTGGTGGAGGGGGAGGAGCGCCCAGTGCTGTGTACATCAGCCGCAAGCTCTCGCTGAGGGAGAAGAAGTACAGCACCATAGAGAAGGAGTGTCTGGCCTTCAAGTGGGTGGTCCCCACCCTCCGCTACTACCTGTAGGGCAAGCCCTTCAACCTCTGTTCAGACCACGCCCCTCTCCAGTGGCTCCACCGCATGAAGGATGCCAACGCGCGGATTAAGTTCGCGGTGGTCCGCAGGTGGCTGTGGCGGATTTCATCTCCCTGGCCTGAGTGGCAGCGGGGGGGTGTGGTCGAGCACCGGCTGGGGGCAGAGCGAGGAGAAAGAGCGAGGCAGCGGATAATGCACAGTAAGATAGTAAGTCTAGCATTGCCTCAGGGCTCCAATAACAAAAATCAATGCAGGGGTGGCCATGGTCATGGCAAGGAAAATACATAACTCATCATTAAGATCAGTCAATGGTACTCGCCATTTAATACAGAACACCATATTTCCAAAGAATGGAGATGTTCTTGGGCAGCCAGAAACCACCAACACAGCTTCAAACCAGAGGCCACCAACAACATAGCCTTTGGTAATGACATAAACCCATCAAAAAACCTACTGAAATTGTTACATTTTATTAGACAGTTAAATTATAAAATTCTGCTACAAAAGGACCTAATTTTGTATGTTGCTAGTAATATTTTACCAGTCTACAATATTGTCACGGTCTCCCCGCCGCGGACTCCCGCTTATAGTGCGCGGCAGTTCCCTGCGAGCCGCGCACTTCCGTGTTTGT
>JAOUQW010068237.1:0-13791 GCA_028565825.1 Olivaichthys viedmensis
AAGTTCTCCAAGATTCTTGGAACAACCTACCAGCCGATTTCCTTATAAAACCGCACGACAGTGTGTCTAAGAGAATTGATGCAGTTTTAAAGACAAAGGCTGAGAAACACCAACGCACTGATTTTATTATTTTACTGTTTACCGCTTTTATAGGATTTTTTTATAGTCCATTTGAGAGATCCTGATTTCTCGGAGAAGCTTTGTACTGTATGAGTCGAGACCTGCGTCATTAATTTACCTCCTCTTTCAGAAAGAGAAGTTAGATCCACTGTAAGGGTCTTCATCAGCCCACTGACTGTCTGATGTAATTCCTGCTATTTCTGTGTGTTATAGGGGCGTCCAGCCTGGATGGTCTCTGTGTTATGCCCTGGTATTGCTCGATCATGTCAAAATTGATGGCACGCACTCGTGAGTCTCCATCTCATCCCAAATGGCCTTTCAACTGAGCGACGTCGAACTGCCAGCGGTTTGTTACTGACCTTTCGAGATCTAATCACACACCGACTCTTCCTGAGCTGTAGGTGGTTCTGTCACAAAATCTAATATAACTTGTTCCAGACTTTCATAAAACTGACTCTGTGCTCCCACTCAAAATCAGACTCGTAAGCTTTTATTTGCCAGGTACACGGTGTACAAGGATGTATTTTTTTATTTTTACGATGCATGTGTTAATATAAAAGATAAGGGATAAAAAAATATGCAGTCCAAGAATATACAGTCAATATACAAAAAAGGTAAAGATGTCGAGTGTGTGGTATGTGCACTTACAGTACGCCAATGGTTTTTAAATCTGAATTTTGGTGTGCATTCCAAAACAAAACAGGAATAAAAAATAACCTGAATATAAAAACCAGGTTATGACTATAAGGACAAAGAATAATTTTTAAATTCTGTAGCCGATGTTTGGAGAAGTGCACATGAGCCGTGCGCGCTCTGGCTGATTCCAGGACAGAGAAGTATACTGTATTTGGTTATTTATGGACAGTTTGTTTAGTAAATTATTATATTATTTAAAGAGCAGTCTAGGTTTTGTTGGTCTTGGCGTAATTGCCTTGCAAAAAAATCCTTTGTGTGTCTTAAACCCTGAAATCTGAATGTCTCCTTAGACCATATATTCTCCCGATGACCCTGTTTTGTGCAAAGATACTCAGATTTTTTCACTCGAGAAGGTCATAAGTGTGCTATTGTAAAATGTAAATGAAAGTTTTGCTATCTAATCGGCAAGATAACATATATAAAGAAGTACACTTTTACTTGAATCTTATACTTGTAAACCAACTTGCTGTTTTTTTTCCAGTGTTAAAGACAATCTGAAATGGAAATCATAATGCTTTCTATTTCCGTAACATGCTGTGCATGCACGATGATAGCTGGAGGTGAGAAGACGGCGAGGTGAAACATGACATATTGGTTAAAATGACTTTTTCCCCCCATGTGCATGGTGACGTAGTCCAAAATCAGATGTTTAAAGGCGGGGAAAAGTCATTGCGTTTGATGGAAAAACAAGACTTTTGTCTTTTAAGCGATTGAAACCGATGAATCGTGCACAAGATGACCAGGGATATGAACTAACAATATAGAAAAAAAGCTCAGTTTTGATTTTAGGTTGTCCGAAAATCTGGAAGTCCTGTTTAAGGCGAGACGCTACAGGTAGAAATTACGATTTTGGTCACAACATTTTTCAGATTTTTGGATAAATTGCATCTATAACATGTCTATTCTCTTACTGTAGTAATACAAAATGTAAAAACCCAACAGAAATATGTTTATTTTATTGTTCTCAACTTTAAAGATGGCTTTTCGCTCCATCACAATCATGTCATATATCCCTAAAATGCTCATTTTCTGATTTATATGTCAATGTATGTGTCATTATGACAAACAGTATGTACATTTTCTTTATAAACCTTATAAACACATGAAATCACATTGTATTTTTTTTTTTTTTTTAACATTTTTTCCTGAAAATATATATATTTTTTTTCTATATTCAGAACCCAAAAAACCTCCCAAAGTTTCTGGATTACTTGCATTCATGAAATGTTCATTCTAAAGCCTATTTAGAAAAAAATATTACAGATGAATTTCTCAAAATGTCGTTAACTGAAGAATTTATGTTAGATTTCATACAAAAAACAAACAAACAACAACAATATTGTTTAATCAATTTTTCTTGATTAAACAACAATAAAACGATATTCCAACAGACTGCTGTGTTAAAGTCTTTCTCTGCACAGTGACATAAACATTTCTAATCCGTACGCCATCCAAAAGACTAGACCTTTGGCTTTTACCAGCTATGCAAATGCGTGCATGTTTACTGACATAAATCTCTATTTGCATGAATAAATGTCAAAACTACAAATGCATGAAAAATAGATAAATAAATACTCATAACAATGTCAGCAATCAACTGGCAAAGATTGATTGTGAAAGCTCTGGTTTTATTTCTTTTTTAAATAATTAAAAAAAATTTTTTTTTTTTTTTTTATTAAATAAACTACCCTTAGTCACCTGCCTTAAAACCCCTTCTACACATTCTGCCAGTTTGAATTATTATTTTTAATGGCTGACATTGGAATATAAACACTCACTAGACACAAATGATGTTGTTAGAAACCATAAAATCATCTTTATTTTAATAAAACAAGCAAACAAACTAAAACAAGCTAAAAATGCCGTGCGCTTATACTCTGTGCACTACGGCCCGCTTTTCGCGTGCGCGCCACTGTTTCTACCGCGTGCACTACGGTAAGCGTGCTGCGCTCGTGCTGGATTGTCGAACTGGCGATGTGAAATATTTGCCGCTCAAACGACGGATTACTTCCTATTTAATCTGCCGGAAAGTGTGAGGTAAGCCGTAAATTATGGGGTTTATTTTTTTTTTGCGGGGAAATAATTACACTTGACTATTTTTTTTCACGCCGAAATAGTCGCCGAAGCTGCACTGTGACATTTTCTTATAGAAGAAAAAAGTGTTTAAAAAATAATAAAATCTCACTTTTTCCACTGGAAACGTTACCTGGGTTACCTGGGTTACCATATGACACGTGGCTGGCTAACTAACGTAACTAACGTAACACGGCGAGTTAAAAAAAAAAAAAAAAAAAAAGGAGTTCTGGTTTTATAATTTTTTTTATTATTATTATTATTTGTTTTAATGTTTACGACTGTGAATAATTGTTGAATGAATTGTTTAAAAAAAAAAAAAAAAAAAAAAAAATAGTGTTGTTAAAAATATTTACGAGTCTGTCAAAGTCAACAATCAGTGACGTCACGGTCACCCAGTGATGCAGCCTCCCTTATAATAAAACTGCTGTGTTGCATTATTATACACTCATTTTCTTAAGTTCTGTCCTCCTGCCGTCTCTAATAACCTCAGAAATATCTCAATCCCTTGTGTGTGTGTGTGTGTGTTAACCACATTTCCTCTCCTCACTCATGCGTGAGTTTGTAAAATTTTAGTATGGTTTTAATTTCTTTATCATTATTATTATTTATTTTTTTGAAGCACCAAGACGCATTCCAAATGCACAAATAATGCATTTTTAATCACTTCCCCTTGCACACCAGATTTAAAAAAATAATAAATAATAATAATTCTTCCCACGGACGAATAGGGCGAGCTGGATCTAAACAGATGTTGCTCATATCCAGTGTTTGGTCTTCGCCTCATTTGTGCGTCGTCTAATAATGTGTTGAGATTGAGCGTTAATTAAAACAATGATGGCGACGTCACGTAGCTGAGCGTTGGAGGGATTCACTTGCATTAAACTGGGTGAGATTGTTGAGTAGAAATGCACCAATCCCTTTGTGTTTTTATGGTTTCTTCTTCTTTTTTCAAGATGATGGTCTCATATCCGAGCGCTCGAAAGCGTCACAGGTGTGCTTTAAGAAGATCGAGGTTTGTGTTTGTTTACGTATAGGATCTGTGTTGGGTCAGTCATGGCACAGAAAATGCACCAGTCGAGCGGTAATGTATAAAATATGACACCAATCCAGCGTTTTAGGCCAGTATCGGTCCTGGATACTCGATACCAGATTTTTGGACGATGGTGACAATATTGAGGTTTGAATGCAAAAATGTTGATGTCATTTGGAAATCGTGCAAAGGCTTTCCTACATGATGGAGGAATATAATTGTACTTTATAGATTCATAGATTATCAGTTTTTTATTCATGGTTGCCTGGCCCAAACAGGTTGCTGATTATATCACAGTTACCAGTGGTTTTTTTGTTGTTGTTGTTGTTGGTTTTTTTTCCATCCACCAACCAACAAAAAGAAAAGAAATTGACCAGCTGACTTTCGCAAAGCAATTTCTTGACATGACATGCAAGTTTAAACAAAAGTTTTGGTATTTCGTCGTGGCTATCTATCCGCCTGCTAAACGACACGCATCAATTTAAGGACACTGGAAAGAACTGGCCATTGCAAAGAACTACAAGTCAAATGACAACAATAACTCGAATACCATCTTTTATGTGCGATGCGAGAACAGCTCATCGCCAAATTGTTCGCCAAAGTCTTGCTGCCGTCTTGCCGAGGTCGCACAAACACGATATTCCGTATTAATGCACTTAACAAGCCAACGACCTCGTCGTACTTGAGTTAAATTACATTTTTCGACCGCTTCTTAGTCTCGTTAATAAGGTTTACCAAATTAGGCAACCAAAACATGAGACTCGGGTTAGCACGTCGGAGCTTCGACTTCCACCGCGGGCTCGCTCATGACTTTATGATTCGTCCGCGCCTCGAATATACGTTTGTTATTAGTCATTGTTAAAGACCTGGAGTTGAGTTTTGCGATTTGAGTTTAACGCCACAACATTCACATTTGTAATCTGAAAGCTGGTTGTTTCGGAGTCAAAGAAATGTCGACTCATCGACAGGCCTGGGGAACGTCGGCGATCAATTCGACTGGCTTGTTTTTTGTTTTCTTTCTTGTCGTTGTGTCCAAGTTTGTCATTTCGTTGAGTCCTCAATACATCAAAAACAACTTTCTTTTTGGTGATCAGTCGATATTGATGCATTCAGGTGAACGACCCATGACCCACGACCATGTTCTTTAAGAAACATGGGTCCAATGTTCTAGAGTTTTTTTTAATCATACCAGATAACGTTGGACGTCTTTTCAACGCGCTCTTGCAGAAATATAAAGCTATTTCTGAGTGATTGCCGTTTCTATCGTAATCGTTATCTCTCAATTAGGGTTTTGATCATGAGGATGGAAGTGGTTGCCACTACTGTGGCTAATCAGCATTTTAAAAAAAAGAAAGAAAGAAGTGATTCTCTAAAGAAATGGTGGCAAATGCTGAAAATTACTTTCCTGTTCAGCGCCGCTTCAGATGCTGCCTTGAGGAGCGCAAGGCGCAGCTTTATTTCCTGCACTCACAATAGCTGGAAATGGGCCGGTAACGCGGTTGGTAATTATGTAGTTATATTTAAAGTGACCTTGGCTTGATTTGAATTGAAATCCCGCTGCCATCTGCACAGAGCAGCCGCAGGTAGTAAATCATGTGGCTTTTGTGTTGCTCACAATACCGTTGGTCAGAAGGCCACAGAGCTTACGGTTAGACATGATAATACGCATGATAATACGAGAAGCCTGTACTCTTGACTTTGGCCAGTATCTGTCATCAGTGTGGTCTACACATCACACTCTTTGACAATTGCTTGCACAATCTGTACAGCTCTTCTTACCTCAAAAACAGATATATTGTACATTGCACATTTTTATATTTTATATTAAAAAAAAAGGTGTTGTATGATGACGCATGTTGTGTTTGAAGGAAGTGATGTGGATTGTTTTGTTGGGTTTTTTTTGTTTGTTTTGCGTGCTGAAGATGAACAGTTTGCCTTGTATGACGCTGGAGTCATTCCCCCATGAAAAATGTCAAGGGTGACGAATCTAGTGTGAGGCTTTATCGTTGGCCGTCGGGTCGTGCCCTTGAGATGTACGCTAGCTGTAAAAAAATCAGAGGAAATGAAATGTTATCTTCTGTTTTGTCTTTGTTTGGTTTTTTTAAAAATCTTTTCTTTTTTCCTCTCTCTCCCCAAAGAACGTCATGATCTAATGAGAAAACACTGCTGCAGGTAGACAAGCCCCGTCATGTTCTGCCTCTCCGTGGGTTTTAAAAACAGCAAGCAGTCCTCCACAGTCATGCCAAACATATCAGGTGGTTTAAAGGCGTCTAGAAGCGTGCACTTGTAGCCGTTTTTCCACCAGACGGTGCGGTACCCAGAACTACCCGTACCGTGACTGTTTCCTATCACGTAAAAAAGCTACCTATTGAAGTTGGAGGAGTTTCTCTGGAGGTTATTGGGTCGTAAGTGATAAGTACAAGTTGTAAAACACGACAAATATATATAAAATTCAAAATATATATATATATATATATACTCGAAATAGAAACCAGGCGCATCTAATTTCACGGAAAAATGCTGTGCTGCTGTCGCCGCGCGTCTTTCTGACATGGTGGAGCGTTAATGAAGGCGCAGTGTGTGCCAATGCTTTTAATCTGTACGTTTGCGTGAATTAGGAAATAATGTGATGCGTATCGTACACCACCGTGACATTTTCTTAACGAAAAGGCCGTTCATGATGCGTTTTTGGCCGCATCGTCGAAAATCATTTGGTGTAAAAATCTGAAATCTTGTATGCTTAGACGGTCACAAAGTCTGTCACGGAGGCCATTTAATCAAGACACGCGCATGCAATCTTGTTTCAGACTTCCTCAAGCTCTGGTGGGGTTTATTTATTTATTTATTTAGTAAAAAATAAAAAAAAACGGCAAGGAGGCAGCGTGTCGTGCTCCATGAAGGGGAAAATGAACAACTTGTGGCATAATGACCCCCAACACAGCCGGTTGAGTGGTTGATTTCGGTGCCTGATGAGGACTTTTGTATTGTTTTTCTTTCTTTTTTTTGTCAGGTTGTTGTGTAGCACACACACACACACACACACACACACACACAATCAGCCAGGCGGTCGGCAACTACTATAATATTGTTATTTATACGACACGCTTGAACGGAAATATATCTACCCTGTCAATTACGTGCTATCAATTATCATTCCATTCCAGCGAAATGAGTCTTCACGACTTTCGCTTTTTATTCGCATAACGATTACAAATGAGCAAATTGTCTGGTTGTTTAATGAAATCACACTGATGAAAATGCGTTTTATTTTCGTTACGGAGCAAAAAACGATTGATATTCTCTCTCTCTTCTATTGATATTCAGTTTGACGGCTGCTTTTGTCTTCTCGTTTATGAGGCAGTGCTCGTCAGGAATCTGTAATTAAAAATGATGAACCAGTAATTAAAAATCACCCAAGCTTGTCTGCAGATAGATGAATTAAAAAATATATTTAAATCCCTTTTAATGTGTGGCATATTCACGATATTGGCATATTATTGATGGATACTTATAAGCAGACTTTTTTTTCTAGAGGTCGTCTTGATATCAGACTTGTTCTTCGTTCGCCACATCATATTTACCCCCTTTTTTAAATTTATTTTTTTACTTTATTCTCTAGTGTGAAATCTGTTTGGACTTTTTGTTAGGGTTAGGGTTAGGGTTAGGCTGGTCTTTGATTCAGCCAACTGAATTTCCATATTTGAACTTGACACGAATTGAGTTCACCGTCCAAACGGTGTATTGAAGACCGTCGTGTTTTTGTGGGAGGCAGCTTGATTTGATTTTTAAACGTTTTAAACGTTTTAACTAGTTTGAATCTGTGACTCATCCTGGAAAAATTCAGCTCTCTTCTCTTTAAATCCGGAGGAGGGAAGAGTTCGATGCTCTGGTCAATACTGCTGCAAATCGAGGCTGCATCTGCTTTACCAGCAATAAAGTGCATTCGATCGTCACAAATGTCATTTAATCGAAGCGAGACACAGTAATTACACGACGTCGACGCGTCAAAACTTCTACCAAAGTCTTTTAGTATGACATTTATAGGAAAAGCTAATGAACCGTACGTACTCAGTGGCCAAATGGATTCCATTAGTTTTGGATTCTCTTTACCAACTGACCCACAAAAATGGGTTAAAAGCAAACTTGCAGAATGGTCTTGGCCTTTTCGCTCGAAACTAAACTGATTTTGTGGGCAGTTAAAGTGGATTCATTGCCCTTCCTCAGTCAGACAGATAGATGCCCGCTGGCGAGAGGTGGACTCTAGCCTAATTATCCCTATGGGTTCTTCCTGAACTGTCGAGAACAACAGCGGCTCAATTAATTAACAGTACCAAAGCCAGAATGATGCAGTGACGGAGGAACCTTATGTCATGCTACTTTCTAATTATTAACATCATAGTGTGACTGAATCATAGCCAGATTTATAAATATCTAAATATAAATATGCAAACAGTCATTTTTCAATAGTGACCTGTCGAGTTTAAGTGGTAAAACCGAGACTCTAAGCGCGCTTTCGCACCTGCTCGTCCATTTGCCGAGTCCGAATCGGAGTGAAATTGGTGCTTTTGGTTCGTTTGCTAATCGGTTTGGTTCGGTTCCACGCAGAACAGAATTAAACGAACCAAAAGTCGAGAAAAAACCCATTCGCTGAGGGGCGTGTTGGAGGGGACGGGGCGAAACAAACCTTTAGCAAGTGCGCGTAGAAATCACAGAAATCACCCGAGAAAGGAGAACCCTGAGCCGGTGCTAAATAAATTATGAGATAATGAACTAGTTTAAATACCTCTTGGATGGTTTATTATGATTATATAGATTTTGGGTTAAATTTGTAAAAATTTTCCATTAAAAAAAAAAAAAAAAGGTCTTTAGACATTCCCTTATTCACTGCACTAATGTTGTCCTTTTTCACGATACAGTTAATGACCTTATTTTTTTTATAAAAAAAGAATAAGTCTGAAAAGCTTAAAAACAAAATCTAGGAAAAAAAAAAAAAAGTCTTGAAAAGGCCTAGAACCCTTACTGCTGGTTCCTCTGATTCAGTTCCTTGACTTTTCCTTAATTCAGAAAGGATAATATGGTGGGTGGCAGACCAAGGCCACCGTATTCATCATGAGTTAATATGCTGCATTCCTCTGGAGTCAGCAGAATGGGAGTTTTTTCAATCGCTCAGCTTGTGCTCGCAAAATAATTCCCTCTAGCAGAATGAGCAATACGTTTCGGGAAAGTACAAACGCCTAACGAAGGATTTACATGACTGGACCTGAAGAGCACCACAGATCTACGGAAGCCATAAGCAGATTACACTGTCCCTCACGTGAAGGTTAATTTCATGATGATAAAAAACAAGCTAAATGTTGTTTTGCTTTTTTTTACTTTTAATTTGTGCAAAAAGCCTTCGTGAGTCTGGCTGTTTCGTCTTCACATCAACTCAAATGATCTCGTTTTAGGGCTTAGCTGCACCCGCCTTAAAGCACCAGCCAGCGCCACGTTGATGAGCCTTTACCAGTTCCTGGTTGTTTCAAATTGGGTTCAGAAATGCTTTTTCGTTTCTTAACCGCTCCCATTTTTTCAAGTCTTGCTTTGCTGTCGTATGAACTGTGCAACCAGAAATTAAACCAGAGTTACCCTGGGATACGGTGTTGTAGTTTTTTTTATATGCGACCCATGCAATAATGAAAAATAACAGGATATAAAATAGGTAATAGGGTTTCTTTATTATCAACGTATTTTTTTTCAATAATGGTTTTGCATTTAGAAACGTTTACGAGTCAATTTGGTGGTTTGCAGTTATTATTTGAGCTTAATTAGTATCTTGAGTACATCCGAGCGCTTTATGTTCTCTTCCTTTTTTCCTTTCGAATATGTAATCCCATTTTAAGAGGGACTGAAGTGTGAAATGCGTTCGTATGTTTAATGGAAGGAGCGAACGCTGTGCGAGCGATGTGTGCCTGCGTACTGTTTGTATGGAGCTCTGTACCAGTGTGGCCATGCTGTTGAGGAATCACCTCCGAGTCTGGAATATGGAAATGAACATCAGCTGTGGTTCATTTCAGCAGGCATGCTCTCCTTCTGCACGCAATCTCCATTGTGAAGACTCCGAGATGAAAGCTTGGACCTGACAGATTGTCAGGAGGGGAATTTGGTTGAGTTACAGATCTTCTGATCTTCTTTATTATCTAAACTGATGCTAAGAAAATACAACCCTTTCATCGCCGTGTGTGTGTGTGTGTGTGTGTGTGGTGTCTTCAAGCAGTTCTCTCAGGCGAGACTGAAAACTTAATACAAAAGAAGTTTGTGTCAATAATACACATTGTGGGGTAGGATGGAGATTTTGAGGATCGGCTCATGTCCGGTTTCAGTCTGTGAAAGTTATTTAAGGTCATTTCAGGGCCTGAAATTAACTTTTTCATACACCAGCTCATGTGGCTGATGGATTTAAAAAATCTACCTGCCACATTTATTGATTTTTTTTCATCGAGGTGAGCGCCTTGACTGCAGTACTCTCCTCCGGCAGTCCCGTTTTCATGGGTTTAGTGCCAAGGGACTTATAAATGGCTTATAATTTAATGGCTTCTTTGTGCCGCACACGAAATGATTATTTTTAGATTTTTCTGAAGCACACAAGCGACAATCAGGGCAGGACATCATTTGGCTCGGTTGCCTCGTATACAAGCCACTCGCACGTCTTACGTCTTACCGTTGTCGGATGTTTAAAACTCGTTGTTGAATGATCTTTCTCCCTTTTTTTTTTTGCGTCCGACTGCGTTTGCTCGCCATCTTTCGATTTATTTGTCATTTTAGTACTCTCTATCCGCCTCTTTTTTGGTATAAGCTAGCCAAAACACTAGCTACGTTTTGTTGTGTCAAAGATGAGTAGATGGTTAACACTGCCAGCTCGCCCTGAGGTTATTGGGTAATTAGAGCGCGAAAACGATACAGACACGTCATTCGTCCGATCAAACATTGCCGTCATTGAATTGTTCTAACGTTCGAGGTTTTTGGGGGTTTTTTGTATGAAAAGAAACCCACGTTCGGTGGGTTGGCAGATGTTAATTTCAGGCTCTGTAATTTTGAAAAACGCCCGGAGTAAGTTTCATGGAAGACATTTTGCAGATGGTTGCTGTTTGGCTTTGAGACCCAGAGGAACAAGTCGGGCTATGCACGAAACTGTATGGCATCCATGACAGAACATCAACATCTTCTAAAAATCCTCAGCTATCCCCCACTATCTGATTTGATTCTGCCAGCCTTATTCGAATTCCCAATTTACACTGAAATATTTAACCCATCAGATCCCAGTTCATGTAATATGCATGGCCACAAATTCCATCCACATATGCCATGACCTTTTCCGAGCTGGAAAGTGTGAGAGTTTGTTGCCATGGCAAGAGAATGCAAACAGATTGATGAACGTCTGGACGCTCGATGAGGCAGAGATCAGGACGTTCATCATATCGGCAGTATATGGTCTGCCCTTGGCCTGCACAAGCTCCATGCACTTCACTCGACAAGCGTGTGTTTCTAAACATTAGGATGTTAATGACCAAATGAATGCAAAGTTGTTTATTTAACGTTAACAGGCCTTAAGGGTTACCCAAGCGACAGGCTATAAAAAGGACACGGACTGTTGTCATAGCCAGGCAATGTCTCTATCTCCTGGATGTTGGCTGATCTATTTTAATGTGCTCTTTGACGTACGATTGGTGTGAAGCATGCATTGGAAAGAAACGTGTTCACCTGTATACTCTCTGACAAACCAGTACCTATTATTGTCATCGTTTGTACCTTTTACCTGGAAACATAATTTTTTAAACATAATTAGACCACTGTTGTACCTTTTTTTTTAAATTCGCTTATGGAGGAAAACTTTTAAACACTGCATGCACCTTTCCAGGTAAAAGATGCATACTAAAGGTACAAAAGATGACACCACAGTGACAGGAAAAGGTACAGTTTAGTACCTTTTTTTGATGAGAGTGTGGTTAGTGGTGGCGAGAACACGTTTAAAAGGATGTGCTGTATTATCTGAAACATTAACCATTCGACTAACATAAGCTCACAGATAAGCCCTTGTGTGGTTATATAAGTCCTGTTCAGAAAATCTGCTTAGTTTCATAAGGTTTACATTTCTCTAGCTAAGCAGCTAAAGTGGCGTCCAGCCATGCTAACCATTTAATCCTAAGATTCTGCTCTGTTTTATGGAGTATTTAAGCTCTTTCATAATCTCTTATTTTGCTCATAACTCACCAAATGTAATGCACATATATACGCCTTGATTCTTGATACCTCAGGCCGTCTGCTTCCTGTATTATTATAGTTGCACTCCGACTTTTTCGTACTGTTTGTCGTGCATGTAGTGTAAAAATCTATAAACCTTCCTCAAATGATCTGATGGAGAATATTTATTTATTTTTTGCTCAATAAATGAGAAGAATTTAATTAAACGATTTAATTCAGGTGGAATGCAGCTAGAAAAGCAAACATAAACATGATCAAATAAAAACAACGTAACAAAGGAATGTTAATCAACATGTTAATCAGGTTTGTAAAATTTTAAGTCTATGAAACGGATCTATTGAAAGTTTTTTAATTTTTTTTATTTGGTTCTGCCTTTATTTAGTTGGGGTTTAAAAGCTTTTTTTTAAATTTTTTTTTTATAATTGTATTCACCGGCCTGCTTCCTGTATTATTATACCCTTTTCTAATGATGCGCTCGCAGACACACCACATAAATAGCGCATTATTCAACATTTTAAAGCCACGTCTGGCGATGATACTGTAATATTTATGCCTTTTATGAACACTGTTGACTTTATATTGTCTAGAAATGCCGCGTTGATGTTCGTTGGATGAATCGTTAGAACATTAACATAGGCCTTTGGTGAAGTAAATTACAAAAGTAGATGTATCTTCGTTTTCACACTGAAAAAGGTTTTGGGTAAACGCGTTACTGTGAGTACAATTAATTAATTACAGAGCGATGGCGAATATTTTTGACACCTACTGCAAAGGTTATTGTGTGTAAAAGCTTAGCTTAGCGCTTCAATGGGCAGCACAAAATGAATGACAACCAGCCCTGTGATAATTGCAGGTTTTATTATCGGGGAAATATCAGCTGCGAATGTGTTTTTTGATCCGATGAAAAGCACAACGTTCGCGCCGTTTGGTGTTGCCAAGCAACCACGTCGTTAACATTTGCCATCGGGATAATAATGAGAGATTAACGAACAGTTGGATGAGCCTGTCATGGAGGATTGATTTATAAATAATGACAATAGAGCCGATAGTCTGGGTTACGGTTTTTCATTGGTGAGTCGGCGTCAAGTGGAAGGGCTTCGGTGGGGACTCGCGCGTTTGCTGATTTTGGAAAGCGTGCAAGTTTTCGAACTTCAATCAGAAATGAGTGACAGCTGTGAAATTAGCAGGTGGTGGTTTCCATGAACAGGTGGACTTCAGGGTGCAGACTAAGCCGTTTCGGTTTAGCCGGAGACAGCACTGTGTCTAAACGTGTCAGACGTTGTATTAAATCATTTCATTGTTCATTAATTTCAATAAAAAAAAGAATATATATATATATAAAAAAAATAGTGCTTTTAATACAAAAACATGACTGTCAATCATTTATTTGAAGTAAATGATTGTATTTTGCTTTTATTTCTTTACAATCAGTAAATATATACATAAGACATAGTGGCGTCAAGCGAGAATCTGTTAACACTGATGCACTGATTACATAAAGCAGTAAACAACTAATTAATAAACTAAAATCAGTGTGTTGGTGTTTCAGCCTTTGTCTTTAAAACTGCATCAATTCTCTTAGACACACTGTCATGCAGTTTTATAAGGAAATCAGCTGGTAGGTTGTTCCA
>JAOUQW010068246.1:0-13790 GCA_028565825.1 Olivaichthys viedmensis
CCTTTTGCAGAATATCAGTCTGTCCCTGATGTTTTTCCTGGAGAGAAGTGGCTTCTTTGCTGCCCTTCTTGACGCCAAGCCATCCTCCAAAAGTCTTCGCCTCACTGTGCATGCAGATGCACCCACACTTGCCTGCTGCCATTCCTGAGCAAGCTCTGCACTGGTGGTGCCCCGATCCCGCAGCCGAATCAACTTTCGGAGACAGTGCTGGCGCTTGCTGGACTTTTTTGGTCGCCCTGAAGTCTTCTTCACAACCATTGAACTATTGGTTCCGCGCGTTGTCTCCACAGACAACGCGTGGCGTGCACTTGACACGTCGGCTAATGTTTATTGGTGGCAACTAGCATTCATTAATTGTTAATTAGCATTAGCATTATTTGAGTAAAGGTAATTGGTGGCTCCCACCCAGATACGCCAGCACGACTTGCGCAATTTACATCTCAACAACGTCACATGCAACTTGTTTGATAATTATAAAGACGTCGGCACAGCGTTGTTTTTTTAAATCATCTGCTCCTTTTAGCCATCCTTGAGCATAATGTGGGATTTAAACCTGTCAGTGTTGTAAGAGAGCACTCCCTCCTGGTGATGATTTATTTAATCTCTACACTCTCGCTATGTGATAAGCAGATTCAGCTCAAGTTCCCTTCACGCAGCTTTCCTCCCATGATTAATCGACATAACCTACTTTTTTGGGGCGCCGTTTAGCCAGGTAATACACGACTGAGTAAATATTCCAACTTGTCTAAAGCTATAAAAAGCGGAATATTAAGAACATGCATTAACAGTGATCAAAAATGATGTGTGCTGACTTCTTCCCAATTAGCAAATGAGCTGTATATGACATTGTTGAGATGTATATGCTATCTGGGCAGCTTTTGGTGGATGCTAGCTTTTATAAATTGCTATAAATTGCCACAATTACATAATTTGTGTAATTTCAATTGGGATACAATTTTTTCACCAGTTTATAGTCACACTAGTGTTCAAAATCTGCAGAGACACAATCAAACAAATAAATAAAGTGTGTGGGTGCTAAGAGTACCCATTCGTACCTGCCCCACAACAGTCTCCCAACAAGGCCCTCTGGGTGCATCTGCAGGATTCCCTGTGATCGGAGAACTGGTATAATTCTCCACTATGGACGTGTTATAAAAGTTAGCCTGCCATATGGTCATATTATGTTTAATTGCCTCCTCGTCCTCCATCTGGTAAACAAATAAACAAACAATAATACTCCTCTGAGATACTGTTTACATCTTCAGTTTAGCTAGCTGCTATCATTTGTGTCATCTGGATAAAACTTGTAATTACACATAAAAGTAATATTTAAAAAAGTGGATAGTCGCCCAACAATAGCAAGATTTAACAAGTCCTAAACCTGTCAGGGACTTTTTCTTCAAGTCACCATGCAGCTTTTCATGCATATAATGTATATGTTTACTAGCATTAGCTTCTCTGTTTGTCTGCTCATTTTTGTTGCACAATCTAATAATTCAAGATGCTGCTTGCCTCACCTTTACCTTGGTGTTGAGATATTTAGACTGAAACAGCTGAAACAGTAAGCAAAATTCTTGGTATGATAATCATACAACCCGATATCATGGTTTTTGGTTTATCACGGGATAAGCTAATACACAGGATTCACGTGGATGTTATACTTTGTGTTTTTCTCTACTTTTCTCCTACTATGTTCTTTATAAAGTGGGCAACCATGTAATATATTTCAAGGGACATGCTGCCCTGTAAAAACATATATGTATATATATATATATATATATATATCGGTACAGCATAAAGTTAATCACTAAATATTTCAGATTTCCTTATCATGGTATACCGTCACACCGCTAATTCAGACAGATATTTGGTGTGTTTATAGGCTGTGCTTGTCCTTATGTGCTAACTGCATAGGTGTAATTTACACTGGGACATGTTCCGACCACTTTTTGAAAACGTATTGTGTTTTAAAAATCTATAAGCTGGAAGAAGAAATCTGTTCAAATCTGTGCTGTGAGTATAATCACAATCACTATAATCAAATCACAGTGAGTTATTCAAATGAATCTCTCACATGACATAGACACAGTAAAGTCTGTGAAACAATCGCACTAGGTACATATTTCACATTTTCTCAGTGTTGTTGCAACTCCTTATAGCCGAAAAATTACCAAAAAAAGTTGATTTTCACAATATGGCCCATTTAATCTGGGAGGTGGGCAGAAATGTCAGGAAGGGGGTGAGTTTAAAACTTGAGTTATGTATGTTGTAAAATCAAAGGAAACACAAGTTCTCAAAAGCTATTCCCATGACTCACCGAAATCCTGACCTGGTCAATGACAGCTATGATGAAGCTGTAGAGGTTGCCTACGAAAAGGGCAAAGGTGCGGCCCAGCTGCCAGCGTATGGCGATGCGTGGGTGATAATTCTCTAACAGGCTGATCATTTCAAACAACATCGGACAGAACATGCCCAACAGAGACATCACCAGGTTCACCTGAAATAAGTTTTTTGTATTTTCGTTATTTGTAGCTGCTAAAGACACCATTTTGCACATACACACTGAGAAACAAAACGACATTTAGAATTACTATCATTAACTGATATGGAGATGCAAGCAAGATAAGAGGAAGAATCATGCTTTACACACGTATGCACACACACACACACACACACATACACAGACACAGGACGCTCACTTCATTTCTTTCCCACCAGCTGTGATTTCCCATCCCGTCCTTGAAAAACTTTTCAGACCTGAGCACCACAAGGTAGATTAGATACCCACTTCCACCCAGGACACTGAGAACCAGGAAGTTGGCCAGGACCTGGCACAATCGCATTACATGGACGTTTGTATCGTTTCTGCTCCCCTGCTCCTCAAAAATGTCCTCCTGGTGAGGAGAAACATTTGCAGAAACATGCAGAGACAAACACTGTAGACAACTCAAAAACACACACATGCACACCTTGATGTTTGTGGCTATAGAGGTAAGCTTGATGTCAGCTGTCTCCGGGTTTCCAATGAGGTAATCCCAACTGGTGAATATTTTCCAGCTGCATTTAAAGTTGGTTTCGTCTCTTCCGCTATCTTTACTGGCGTTGCGTGCCATGCTGTGGAGAAATGTTAGAAAAGGTGACCATCAGATGGTGCAATATGAGCAATCAGATTGGATCCCTTGAAGTTTCCAGATTTGGAGTGGACAAAATTTGGTCTGATAAGGCTTTGTTTCTGAGAGAATGGTTATCAATGGTTAGTGGTTATTGCTACTTTAGCTCTGCTCTAGATCTCCCCTCATGTTTTCGTAGTGTTTTCAACATGCCCTTGTCGATTTCCCCCTCATGAATCAGAATTGCATATCAACTAGGTGACACATGTGGCCACTTGAAGCAGAAAGGGAGAAGCGTGTAGCAGGGAGCAAATTTTAACTCTTGCCCTTAACAGCAAGGACCTTCACTTGAGCAGTCAAATGTCACACTTACGGAGGGAAAGGAGGACACAGGCGAAAGCCGATAACATTTAAACATTTATTTTACAAACACAAGCTAGACGAACACATGTAACATTAAACATGACAACAAACAATCAGGCACAAATTGGACAGAAACAAGGAGGGCTTTTTAAACACTTACCAATGACGAACAAACGACATGCAGGTGGGGACAATCACATTACGAGACAGGGAATATTACACACACACACGGTAGCGCACGTGGCGGCCGTCGCCATGGCAACCACCCGCTAGGTCACGCGCACAGGCATGGACGTGACAGTACCCCCTCCCCAAAAGCGCACCTCCCAGCGCGCACACAAGCACCCAACCCAAAGGGGGGGTAGAGGGGCTTGGGCCGGGGACCGACCACACCCCGCACCGCCAGGGAGCAGAGCGAAGGTTTGCTCCGCCAGGGCCGGATGCAGCTCGTCATCGTCCCCAAAGCCCAAGGGCAGAGCGAGAACGTTCACGGCGGGAGCTAGTGGTGGAGCAGAGTCGCAATCCCTGAAGCCCTGGGGCAGTACAATGATCCCCACAACATGGGCCCCAGTCGGTGCTCCCGCCAATATGGTGAGTTTCCGGAATAGAACCACCAGCCGGTCCACATCCGCGTTGGACACCCGGGACCCACCCACCGTGGTGTTGGGAGGCAGAGCGGCGTCGCCGTTCCCGAAGCCGGGGGGCGGAGTGATGACGTCCTCTGCGGTGTCATCAGATACCCAGGGGCCACGCCTCCTGCGGCATCGGGGAGTTTAGCCATGCCTCCTGTAGCGTCAAGGCATCCAGCCATGCCTCCAGCGGCGTCAGGGAATTCGGCCACATCTCCCGCAGCTTCAAGGAATTCGGCCACACCTCCCACGGCGTCAGGGAACTCGGTCACTCCTCCCACGGTGTTAGGGAATTCGGCCACGCCTCCCGCAGCATCAGGGACGACCTCGGCGGCCGTCATCAGCTCCCCCCCAAAAAGTTCCTGGGGGATTTTTTCCTCCTCTCCTGGGAGAGTAGTGCTCCGGACTGAGTTGGCGCTGCACAGTTGCTGTGGCGGGCCTCGAGGCGAGGCAGGAGGGACGAGCTGTCGTGGTGCGAGGAGTGCTGCCACCACCACGGCCAGGACATCGAGCCACGCTTGCCGTTCCATGCTCTCCTGGCGTATCCCGGTCAAGGGCGCTGTCTCTGCAGTGGAGGTGCGCCTCCCCGGTGCGGTGATCTTTCCCACAATGTCGCTGATCTCGTCCACCCACCTCCTATGCTCTTCGAGCTCCCGCAGCAGCCTTCTCAGATCCATAGCCATCGGGGTGGCTTGCTGTGTCCTTCTTTTTGGGTGCCTGATTCTGTCATGCTTACGGAGGGACAGGAGGACACAGGGGAAAGCCGATAACTTTTAAACATTTATTTTACAAACACGAACACTAACATTAAACATGACAACAAACAATCAGGCACAAACTGGACGGAAACGAGGAGGGCTTTTTTAACACTTACTAATGACAAACAAACAAAATGCAGGTGGGGACAATCACATTACGAGACAGGGAATTTTACACACACACACGGTAGCGCACGTGGCGGCCATCGCCATGACAACCACCCGCAACTAGGTCATGTGCACAATCAAAGTAATGGAACAGCCCTAAGATGGCACCTGGATGCCCCCAAAGAAAAATGCTGAAGGCAGGTTACCAAATGCATGTTAAATGCAATAATTGTATATTTGTATTTTTGCTCACTAGATATGACCAAAGCACACTATGGACATAAGACATAGAAAAAGGAAGTGATGTTCCACACTCACGCTCTAATGACCACTATGTAACTGTATGCCATGCTGCCCACCCCAACCAGGAAGTAAGACAGGGGCATGCGGAACTTGAGCCAGCCAATTGTTTGCTGGTTGTTGTAGTAGCCATAGAAAAGGACCGAATACTTCATGTAACCCTGCAAAAAGAAAACAGACTCTATAGCAAAAATATGCAACAGTGTTTAAGACTATGCTTATCAGGCAATTCATCATTATTCACAGTGCATCAAAAATTGCAGTAGGCCTTGCCCACGATTTTGCTATTCCCTGTTTAAAAATTACAAAAATTATTGACTCTTATATAAAATGTTTGATACTACAAACCCCAAAGTTTACTCACCTCAAAGTCCAATAAAATAGGAATGTCCATGGCACTGGCCAGTTCCTTTCTGGGGACAGTCTTCCTGGGAATACTTCCATATGTCTGCCCCATTAATGCCTGCGGAGAGAGGACCAAAGTGCTATTGTCCCATTAAAGGGAAAGTTCACCTATATGCATGAATATCACCCAATTTTCTTTTCCAATCTAGTCTTTTACAATTCCCCTCTGTTATCTAGGCCGGTCTTGTTGAATGATACATTTAGATACCAGTTTGAAATGATGAAGAAACATCAGACCTAATTCCTAATTTTTATGGTCCACCACATATTTATGGTCTACTGCACACACAACATCATAAGACAGCTGAGAGCGATTGGAGGAGAGTGCTAACTGTCCAGTTCTGGACATTTGACCTAAGAGAGAGAATTGAAGCTATCCTTCCCATGGCAAACGTGATATTGTGGCTATCATTACAACTGCTAATTTAATCAGCTTGTGGGATTCTTTTGTTTGACTTCTAACGGGCTCACAGCATGAAGATTAAATGATACGACCCATAGCAGCTAAATGTTTTGAGAGACTCTTCCAAAGCTTACCAGTAGCAGCAGTCAAAAACCTTTTTTTTCCCAGGTGACACCTGCCTGTAAAATCACGGAGATGTCTTTCCGAACAAAACTAAAATGTTCACATCACAGAGTTTGTTTTGGGCTGAAATTTTTCCAGAGGAGTAGGGATAAAAACATTAACATTGCCGATCCGGATGGAAATAAAATCATTGAGCAGCAGCTGTAAAAGATTGAATTAATCACATCCAAATAGGGCTTAACCCCATAAAGTCCAAGACCCATCGGCGGGTCAAGATTTATATTCCTCACTCTTGTAACTACACACATTTTGCTATTAGTTTCACCGTAGTTGCTAAATAAATCATAATAATATGCTTTAAGATGAATATCTGAATAATAAGCTGAAACTTTTTAGCCAGCCTCCCCTGCCCTGAAGCATGTTAGATGTGCCTAACATTGCAACGAATATTAATGTAGAACCTTACATGGAATATTTTGGATCCAACATGTTCCTTACCTCAGGAAATATGACAAGCCCCAAGTACAGGCCGCATTGGATCATGTTGATGCCAAATATCCATCGCATAAAAATGAAGTAGGAGGCCACTGGTGCACCAAAATGACCTGAGGGAGGATATACGGGAGTACACCATCAGAGAGCATACAAAAGTTTATTTATTTTTTATTTATTTGTTGGAACAGACCGCTAATGTGTATTGATGTTGGCTCTAAAACTCTAAAAATCAATCAACTATGTAACTTATTCCCCAGAAGCTGAAATGGGTCAGCAGGAGAGCATGGGAAATACAAGCTTAAACTTACATTCGATTTTCTTAATCTTCATCTCCCACGGAATGCAGGCCGCCTTGAAGTTCGCTAAGTTTCTCTTTAACTTCATCCATTTCTGTTGTGTGCAGCAGCAGTGCATTACATGCAACATCACACAACACAGCTTTAGACAAAGTATTGGTTTCACACACCACAAGAAAACATTACTGACAAAAATAAATACATAAATAAATAAAGCAATAGGGTTACAGCACTATGTGCTAAAAATTATATTTTGAATAGAATCGACTGAAACAGCACAACGTTCTTTGTAATTTGTGATCACCATTTCTAGCATTATAAAACTAAGAAAACATGCAAAGAGCCCATACAGCTTGTGAAGATATAAATAAGTAGGTAAATATGTGCTAAAAATGACAAGAGTTTTAATCCTCAGGTCGTGACTGCTGACCTTCCTCATCATGACCCTGTAGGCATAGAGCTTCCTTCCTTTTCCTTCTCCCAAAGTACTCTCGTGCTTCTCTATAAACGCCTGTGACTTTCTGTGATGCAGAAGAAAAAAAATATGCAGGAGGATGAAGAAGTAATGCCGAGTCTACAGTGAGATCTAGCCATGCTCAGTTGTTAATTTGTGGTGGGCTATCATGACTCACAAGACTCTCAAATTTAAAGCAGTGTACTAGCAGTAATACACTTTTACTGATTCAAGTGAATGTGTGAAGTGTTTTTCAGTATAAGAGTGTGTAATGTCACTGGAGTGTGGGCAGCTTCTTGTGAATAGATCAGAAAAAGGGTGTGTGTGTGTGTGTTTGTGTGTGTGTGTAGTTGTGTTACCTCAACATGGAAAGTCACAACCTATGACCCCAGAATACTAACATGCTTTTAGCATAGTTAGTGTGTTGTTCCCCTGAATACACACACGGTCCCCTGTATGTATTTGCATGTGTACATTTGTGTGTTGTGTTACCCTAGTCTAATACACTCTGCTCATGGCTCATGAGGCGTCTGATATATTTTGTACACTTTTCTGGTCACAAGCTTCAGATTCTTGAAGGTTGCAATCTGATTGGTTCTCTGCACTTCCGTGTATGCGGACAAACTTTTGAACACCGCAGTAACCAGACACTTGAGCCACAGGCAACTTCCTGGACCAAGAACTGGCCGTGGAAATAGGGCTGAGGTGCCAGCACCTCGTCACGCCCCTACACATCCAGGCCCTGGAAGGGCAGCCCATAGGAAAGGGCAAGGTCATTCACAGAACGGAGCCCATCGAGTTGGAAACAAGTGCCCTTCACAATCTCCCTGCTGATAACCACATCCCCAAAATACCCCATAGTGCTAGGGCCCCCGTGGTTACAGCAGCCCAACCTCCAAATCTCATGGGCCACCAAGGAGATCCTAGCCTGGTCAGAGCACTGTCACCAGTGCTGTCTTCAGTCCCCACCATCACCATCGTGTCCACATCAGTGGATAGCCCCAAGACCAGTACCATCCCAGAAATGCCGGCGTGCTATCAGGAGTGCGCAGAGGTCTTCAGTAAGGCCAAGGTTTGTGGCCTGCCTCCCCACAGAACATACGATTGTGCCATGGAGCTCCTCTCCAGCACGGTTCCACCCCGGTACCGTATCTACCCATTGTCCGCCACAGAAATTAAAGCGATGGAAGAGTATGTTGCAGGCTACATCCATTCATCTAAATCCCCATGGAGCATGTGAAGCAGGTGCTCAGCAAGTTACTAGAGAACAACCTGTTTGTTAAGTTGGAAAAATGCCAATTTCCTGTCCCCAAGTTGCTATGAAATCAGTGAGGAGGACGTTATCATGTATGAGGAAAAGGTGCGTGCGGTCATGTCCCACACCTCGCACCATCAAGGAGGTGCAGAAATTCATGGGCATTGCCAATTTCTATCAGCGGTTTTGACGAGGCTTCAGCTCCGTCGCCGCCCCATCACCTCACTCCTCAATGGAGAACCCTCGCTTGGACACCCATTGCTGAACAAGCCTGCCTTGCCCTGAAAAAGCCTTCATGATGGCCCTGAGAATGGAATGCTGTGTTGTCCCAGCACCAGGGAGAGCCACCCAAAAATTTTCCTGAAGCCTTCTTTTCAAGGAAGTTAACCTTGGCTGAGCAGAACTATGACATCGGAAACAGAATGTTGCTCGCGGTGAAGCTGATGCTGGAAGAGTGGCGACACTGGTTGAAGAGAGTGGAACACCCCTTCATCGTGTATACAGTTCACCACAACCTGAAGTACCTCCAAGGAACAAAGAGGCTCAACTCTCGCCAGGCAGGATGGGTGCTGTTTTTCAAGCACTTTCAGTTCACAATCTCTTATCGCTCTGGCTCCAAGAAAAGCTAAAGCACTGTCACGACTCTATCCCGTGACCCCTCAGGAAGAAAAACCCAAAACTATCCTGCCTGAAACGTGCTTTCTGGGAGAAGTCATCTGGGAAGTGGCCCGACTCCTCACCAATGCCCGACCAGGAGAACCTACGTGCCCACAGCATATTGGGACCGTCTCATCACCTGGGCACACACGGCGGTCGCAGCTGAACACCCAGGGACAGCTAAGACCCACCAGCTTCTCGCCGCTAAATACTGGTGGGGAACCATGTTCACAGAAGTGCTCTGTCTGTGCCTGCACCAAAGTTCTCTGCACCATGCCCGCAGGCAAGTGAATGCCTCTGCCTCTGCCTCTGTCTCATGTGGCGGTGGACTTCCTCACAGACCTGCCGTCATCGGAAGGACAAACCCCCATCCTGGTCGCCATCGACTGCTTTTCACAGTCCTTATGCCTGATTCCTCTCCCAGACTTGCCTACAGCATTTGAAACGGCGGAGAGACTGTTTCAGCAGGTCTTCCTGTACTTTGGCATCCCCGAGGACATAGTGTCTGATCGGGGACCCCAGTTTGTCTCTCACATGTGGAAAGCCAATGGTCAGGTGGAAAGGACCAACCAGGAGATCGGCTGGTTCCTGCAGACATTCTGTGCTGAGAATCAGGAGGATTAGGCCCACTTCCTCCCATGGGCCGAGTACTCCAAGAACTCCTTGCGCCACATGGCTATGCACCTCACCCCTTTTCAGTGTGTCCTGGGGTACCAGCCCCCGTTGTTTCCGTGGAATGCGAAGAAAACCAATGCCTCCGCCATGGACAGATGGTTCAGAAGGGCGGAAGAGGTATGGGAGGAGATACGCCAGCGCAAAAAACTACAAAACAGGTTCATTGGTTCAAGGTAATCTGTCGGGTCAATAAGGTAACCTAAAACATGGACCTGCCAAGGCATTATAGTATCTCTCCTACGTTCACTGGTCCCAGGCACGCTGAACGAGGAGAGCCCAACTGGTGCGCCACCACCATCTTCAACCTAGAGGGAGAAACAGCCTACGCAGTCCGGGAGCTACTGGAATCTAGATGCCGAGGGGGATGGCTAGAGTATCTCAACAACTGGGAGGGGTACAGTCCCAAAGAAAAAAGCTGGGTCCCTGCACACGACGTTCTGGACCCACTGCTGATACAGGCCTTTCATGCTCATCACCCCACTCGCCCGGCTCCCAGACCCAGAGGCAGGCCCAGAGCTAGCTCACAGCCAGGACCTAGAGGCAGGCCAGGTGCCAGTTCTCAACCCAGACCCAGGGGTCGAACCTGTTGAAGCTCTGTCTCCACACCCAGAACCGGCTCTCGCTCGCCATCGAATCACAGGTGCAGAGCTCATTCAACCTTCTCTGCATGTCCCCAACACAGGTCCTGGGCAGCGTCGATGCCTGTCAGTCTTTCCCAGAACCCTCAGCTACCGCTAGAATCACGTGACGAGTCAGCCGACTCTCTTCCACGTTCCCAATCCCCTGGCTTCTAAACACACACACCTGTTCCACATTACACTGCCCCCTATAAAAACCACAGTCACACCAGCACTCATTACGAAGTCTCGATCCAGTTTACTATGACAATTCCAAGCGTTATCTCTGTGATATCTAACTGCTTACCCGATTACCAAACTCTGTTTGACTCTCTGACTTCCTGTTTGCCGATCGCCCAACCTATTGCCTTTCCCCAGTTTACCCAGTTTATGACTCGGCCTAGCCCATTGGCCTACACTTGTATTCTCCCTGTACTGAGCTTAACACCATGACTCAATGAGCTTTTCGGAGGAATGAATAGCCACTGGACTGAAAAAAAGTTCACTGCATCACGTCTATAAAAGTTATTCAAGAGTTTTCTTTGAAGAAGTCAGTAGCGAGTAAATAAGATAATCTCACGAGTTTGCTGACAGACTACGGGAAAAGGTCTGTGGGTGGTCGGTCAAATGTGAATCAAATGTGAGTCAAATGGCCTCTTACTGTGAAAGTAGGCAGTTCTTGGCCACGTTTCGTGACGAAAAATACTAGACTCTCTAGAGAAAGCTGGAGTTCTGGCTTGTAAGACTAGTGTTACCCCAGCATGGAAAATTGTGCAGTGAGTCAGAATAAAGGCATATTTGTGTGTATAGTGTGCACGTGTGACCTGAGCATGGCGAGTTTCTTGCACATGGGCCATGGTTGCACTCTTAGTGTGGAGATGAGCTTATTCCTCTCTTCTATGGCTTCCTTGAGTTTCTCCACTTTCTCCTCACTCAGAGAGCCCAACGCCAACTCTTCCTCCTCACTATTCTCTTCCTCTGATGAAGAACTCGCCTCAGACCTATGTAAACAATCAATATGTCATTGTCATTGCAAAAATTATGATGTTTGTTTACGTGGTAATATGCCATTTGTTCTATGACAGGGCATGTTCATATTTTGAATATTATGTTTAGTTGTCTTATTACTATAAAATATAATTATATGAAATTACTTATACTGTTTCATTAGTATTATTTTGACTGGTTTTATTACTAATACTACATTTGTTTTAATCCTATTATTACAGGGTTTTTTCCATTACTTTTACTGATTGTATTACTGTTTTTAGTATTTTAAATTACAAGTACTTATACTATTATTTTATGTGTACTACTTTTATCACTACTTTTACTAATTTTGTTACTTATACTTACAGTTGTACTACATACTACTTTTTTATTAATTTGTATTAATACTACTTACATTTATTACATTACTATTACTTATAAAGTTGTATTACTAATAATTTCACTAGTTCTGTTTCTATTACTTATTCTTCTTTTATTACCTTTATTTCATTATTTTATTTTATTAATTTTTTTATTTTATTACTTTCACAAGTTTCACTCCTATTACTATTATACAGTTTACTATTATGAATTTTACTAGTGTTATTACTATTAGTTACAAATTTATTACCATTACTTTAATGACCTTTATTACTATTACCCCGATTTTTTTATTTGTTTTCCTACTATTACTTTTACAGTTTTAGTACTATTACTCATGCAGTAATAACAGATTTACAGTTTTTTATTCACATTTATTAGACAAAGCTTACGTGCTCTTTGTTGCCTTTTTCCATTGCTTTTTCTTCTTTCCTGCTTGTTTTAGCTTGTCTTCCTGCTTAATTTTTATCTCCTTCTCATCTTCTTCTTCTTCTTCTTCTTCTTCTATTACTTCTTGCGGTTTCTTGGTGCTCTTGTTCTTACTGTTCTTTCTATCCTTGGCAATCTCCACTCCCTCTCTTCCTCTCCTTATCCCATTCCTCTCTCCGTTTTGAAGGCATTGCTTCTCCACTTTTCCTCTGTCAACTTTACTGGTTCTTTCTCTCCTATTTTTCTCCATCTCTTGTCTCTAAATTTTTTTCTATTTAGTGTGGAGAAAAAAAACTTAATCAAAATATTTGCCCATAACTTTGGCTTAAAAAGGTGTTTGTGCATCATGTAGGCAAAATGGTGTGTCAGCTTGATGCTTCAGAACAACAAAAAGCAAGCTTGAAGTAGCACACAAATTTATTAAATAGTCTTCTCCATTAAATACTGATAAAAAGACTAGTAAAACAAAGGGTTTTTCTCCTTTTTTGGAAATAAACATTCCAATGCATTTGGAGATACAAGACATACAAGCATCCTAGCTCACTCTCTAAAAAAAACAGAACAAGCAACAACTAAAATATTATCAAACCAAAACTCCATGTGGAAGGTTTTTTAAACTTGTCTCTGTAAATATTTTCAATGTCATCATGGAGAACCATTTCAAGGTTCAGGATTAAGTTTCACAAATGGAGGGCATTAAGGAGCAAATTTATTATTTATGTTCATATTGTTAATTTTTTATTGGTAAATGGAATAATACATCATATGTCCTTTTTCCAGGAGTTTATATTCATAAGCAGCAGTTTCAGACACTGGGGAGGTTTCAGGGCTTGGTTTTGACGCTGGTGCAGTTGCAGAGCCTGCGAATAACACTGGAAAAGGTTCAGAACCCACCACTGATTGTGGTGAAGGGTCAGGACCTGGGACTTTCACTGGGGCATGATTGTGACCGACACTGGGGACAGAGTAGGGCCTGGGTCTGATACTGGGAAAGGAGCACAGTTGTGACTGAATACCTTTTGGTTTAGTGTTTTGTTGTGGTCATTGTTGTTCCGTTAATATTAGTTTAGTTTTATTCTTATTAAGCAGAGGGAGAAATCTAGGCTCTAGGCTTCTATTTTCTCTAAACTATATTATAGATTTTGATTATCTTCCATAGTGTCACGGTATCCCCGCCGCGGACTCCCGCTTATAGTGCGCGCCGCAGTTCCCGGTTTGTGCTTAAATACCCTCTGGTTTCAGTTTATCGTCGCGAAGTCTTGTCATGTTTTCTAACCGTCATTCTGAGCGTAGTTTCCTAGTCTAGTTTCTGTATTTCCGTCTCGTGTTCCATTGTCTGGTT
>JAOUQW010068297.1:0-13786 GCA_028565825.1 Olivaichthys viedmensis
GGAACCACTGTTTATAGCTGTTAGAACGTAAGTGAGAACAGGAACTAACTCGTTTCAGATGTTCCACAACATTAAATATTAACAGATAAAAAGTGCGACGTGTGGTTCTTTAATAAATAAAAATGTGTAATGGTTGATAAACTGCTGTGGTGTTGATGAACTGCTGTGGTATAAGAGGAATAAAACACTTGGGGACGTGCTGTTATAGGAAAATAATAAACTGCGGGGTGGGAACAGTAACTCCACTTCATCACTCATTATTTTAATATAACTGCACCACACAGAGGGTTTTATTCCTTACATATTTAAATCCTGAGGTTGGGTAATTCTGTAACTTTAGGGACTGCCGTTGAAGGCTGCTTCCTGAGAACAGCCCAAAATTAACTTCTGAAAGCCTGGAACATTCATGCTGTTTCAGAACTATTTGCCTCGTGCCTGGCCGCTCCTGCAGCTTTTTCTGTTTGTACCCACCCGCAATATTTCCTAACAAACTCAGTTGGTCCAGTACTCCAAAATATTAACGTAAAATTTGCCTGGTGAAATAGACTCGAAGTTCACTTTAATGGAAGAGGACGAGGAGATGTAGTTCTTTTTTTTTTTTTTTTTTTGCTTGGTAGTGGTTAATTTCGCTTCGCACCAATGAAATTCTTTAACCTGGCAAATTCTCAAGTCTTGGAAGCGCAAGCCAATAGACAAGTGGTCTCTTTTCTTTGTGGAAAAATTGAGAAATTGGTAATCATTAAGTAGCGTCACATCGGATATGTTCTTCCTCGGTCTCACGATCTTTGTTTAATCCACATCATCATGAGTAAAAACATCATGCCCTCACGACTTTTTTGTTGGGTTCTGCCGGATCTCAGTTCAGATGCACACCTCTAGATGAAAACGCTTGCTTTCATTTCATTGTTGTCTGTGAAAATTAAATGATGATACACTTTGATGGAGACGAGGATGTTGCAATTTTTCTCAAAGGTGTTTATCTGCAAGGATTCATAACCTTGAAGACAAGACTAGTTTGTACAAGTGCTGGTCGAGGTGCTGACAAAGACAATTTCAAACCCGAGTGCATAAAAAATACAAAAGACAATCGGTGATGAAAAAAGGGCAATTTATAGCCTAAGTGCATACATCGTGCAAATAAACTAAAGAAGTAGTACGAAGGGCAATAAGTGGAGGGTAAGTGCAGAGAATAAATGATGATAATATGATCATATTAAAAGTGAGTTTACAAGCGACAAAGCTTAAATATGTTAAAACAATGAAAAAAAAATAATCTAGCTAAAGGCTTGAGTAGAGAGGAATGTTATGATGTCATGATTTGTTTTCCACAAAGTAATGAATAAAAGCGCATTTATCTAGTTTAATTTTAATTCTAAAAGTGCAGCAGCTCACGATTAAATATATAGATTATATGGATTATATGGATATATGGATTAAATACACACTTCCTTCAGATGGGTTAGTGAAGAACGCTATAGGTGGTCATTAAATACAGATGAATATGACATTAACATTAAAGATAAAATGATGTGCGTTTAAAGAGCAGCTCTTCACATATTGTTTTAATTTTGACCCTTTTTGGAGCTCCGCTTCGTTTTCGGTCGGAGTAAACTGACCCATCTGCTGCGTATCAGTCACACTCACTGCACTCGACGTCCTGTGTGTGTGTGTGTGTGTGTGTGTGTGTGTGTAAAGCTTTGCCTGGATAACATTCATTTGAACTGAAGGGTGTGCGGTGAAGCGCATATCTAATTTTGAGTTTTTGGATGAAGCACATGTTCCCTCCATCGTGTGCAGTCAAACCCTGAATACATTTATCAGCTTTTTTCCATTTTCATGCTGCCGCCTTCACGTTTAAGGGCACTTTGGTTTCACTGCTGGGATTTAGATGATAGCTATATTTGGTGATATTTTGATATTTGTGACCCTGCAGGTGAAAATGTGAGGAGGGAAAAAAATTCTGTTTTGTTGAGTTTCTGAAAAAGAGCTTCTCCTCATGACACCAATTAGACTTACCTAATACATACAGACGGGTGACAAATGAAAGAAAAACCCAACATAAAGTGTGTTAGGAAGGTTTTTGGGCCGTGATGAGCCTCCAGAACAGCTTCAATGCTCCTTGGTGTCGATTCTACAAGTCTCTGGAACAGTACTGGAGGAACTGATGGAGAACCGTTCTTCCAAAAAATCTTCCCTCAGTTGGTGTTTTGATGATGATGATGGTGGAGAGTCGCTGTCTGACACGTCGCTCCAAAAATCTCCCAGAGGTGTTCAATTGGGTTGAGAATCTGGAGACTGCGAAGGTCATAGCGTATGAGTTACATCATTTTCATCCTCATCAAACCGTTCTGTGACCCCTCGTGACCTGTGCATGCACTCATTTATTCAGCTTTTTTCTTTCATTTGTCACCCGACTGTATATATCTCTGCTTTTGAGAGATTTGTGGATGAAATAAATGGATAGATGGATAAAGTGGATGAGATGGATAAGATGCATGGGTGGATGAGATGGATAAGATGGATAAGATGAATGGGTGGATGAGATGGATAAGATGGATAAGATGAATGGGTGGATGAGATGGATAAGATGGATGGATGGATTGATGGATGGGTGGATAAGATGGATGGATTGATGGATGGATATGATTGATGGATGGGTGGATAAGATGGATGGATGCCTCCGTCTCTGTCTGCCTCCGTCTCTGTCTGTCTCTGCCTCTGTCTCTGTCTGTCTCTCTCTCTCTCTCTGTCTGCCTCCATCTCTGTCTGTCTCTGCCTCCGTCTCTGTCTTTCTCTGCCTCCGTCTCTGTCTTTCTCTGCCTCTGTCTCTGTCTCTCTCTCTGTCTGCCTCCAAGTGTCCCCTTGTTCTCAGTGTTCCCCTTGTTCTCAGTGTTCCCCTTGTTCCCAGTGTCCCCTTGTTCTCAGTGTTCCCCTTGTTCCCAGTGTCCCCTTGTTCCCAGTGCTTGATGTGAGCTTGAAAATTAAAACGACGTTTCCGACGTTCCCATGTCCCCTTCAGCGTTTTACACACACGTCTATCTGCAGGACTGGAGGGAGAAAGTGTAAAGTTGTGTGTTTAGTTTTGGGTCAGGGTGGGTTGAGTGATTAAACCCAGTCTGACTATCAGAGTGTGTCTGTGGTGCTGATGCACACACACACACACACACACAACACACACACACACACATACATGCACACACACAACACACACACACACACATACACACACACACATACACACACATACACACACACACACACACACAACACATACATACATACACACACACACAACACACACACACACACATACACACATACACACACACACACAACACACATACATACACACACACAACACACACACACACACACACACACACACACATACACACACACACACAACACACATACATACATACATACATACACACACACACAACACACACATACATACACACACACACAACACACAACACATACACACACACACACACAACATACACACACACACACACACATACACACACACACACATACACACACAAACATTCTCTCTGGCCGTGTCTGTTCCGGCGTGTATAATTCATCATCCTAATGTGTTTCCAGGGCCGACAGTGTTTGATTAATTTACACACTCATTAAACTCGGGACACACAGGAGGAGGAACACAGAGCGCGGGATTTACACAGCACCCCCTGCTGGCTATAATGAGTAATAACCCTGTAATATTACATCAAAGCACAGGAGATCAGTCACAGAATATAATAGAATAGAATAGAAAGCTCCTTTATTGTCACATATACAAGTACAGTACAGCACAGATTCACATAGCCGAATAATATTGTTCTTATAAACATGTATAAATGATCTTGGTTTATAATCTGGGTTTTTGTAGTGATTTTATGAATTATTAAGCGGCTGCTGTCGATGTCTACAGCCAAGTTAGGAGAAATAAATAGACATTTATAGTTATAGATAATAGTGAAGAGATTTAGCGATAAGCGAATATCAGAATAACATCAGAAAGTGGAAGAATGGAGAGTTTCTCGTTAATGTTATTGTCTCTGTCTGTGTGTTTGGAGGTCTTTCTGCATGTCGTGTCCTGTTTACACAGAGAGAACACTCCAGAGCTTAATGCTGACTTGAACACTCGTCTGTCACTGTGTAAACAGGAAGCACAAAGAATTTGAGCTCAGCTTTTTTTCTCCTCCGCCCTCACTCCTCCCTCTGCTCCTTCCATCTCTGTCCCTGCTTTGTCTTAATATGGGCGTGTATCGACTTATTGATCACTACTGTTGTCCCTTGTGGGCGTGGCCTCTCCAGCTGGTCTGATTAATGCAGATTAATAATGTAGTAAAACTCAGGAGGAGGGGAAACGGTGGTGAAACATTGGACCACCGTAGCCGTAGGATTGGTCCGAGGAATTTACTGCAGCCAATCATGTGGATTTGTCCCTTTATTGTGTAATAATTCATTTGCATGCAATTTCTATTTAAATGTCACGTAGTTCTTTTAGTTCCCAGTTTTTAATGTCACCTAGCTTTCAGTGTCCCCCTAGTTCCCGGTGCCCCCCTGATTCCCGGTTTCCCCCTAGTTCCTGTTGTCCGCCTGGTTCCCGGTGTACACCTGGTTCCCGGTTTCCCTCTGGTTCCTAGTGTCCCCTAGTTCCCAGATATCCCCTAGTTCTCAGTGTTCCTCTAGATTTCAGTATCCTCTATATTCTTTACCTAGTTACCTTGCTTTCAGTGTCCCCCATTTCCCAGTTCACTGTTCACTATTTTCCAATGTTCCCTAGTTTACTTGTTTCCTAGTTTCCCCTTTTCCCATGCTTTTTGTGTATCCATTTCCTCAGATTCTCTCTCTCTTTCCTCAGATTCTCTCTTTCCTCAAGTGTAATAAAATCTCTGCAGTAAATCCAAACCTTGCCTTAAATGGAGAAGTGTGTAGGGCGGGTGTTTAATACGCGACGACACACCTACTGATAATCCCTGTGATAATTCAGTGTGTTAAACATCTCAGCCGTTCTGTCTGTGTGGTACTTTAAGGTTCTCCTGGACGACTGATTCTGGTTCTACAGATTCGGCTGTTTGGGAAATGACCCTTAATGACACTTTACAGGCGTTTATGACTTTATTTCTGGGACAGTTGTGGAAATGTCATGTTCAGTGCAGTGGGACGTGTGTGTGTGTGTGTGTACGTCTCCTGAGTATCTTTGTCTCTCTCTTATTAATGCTCCCTAGTTTATAGTGCGCTCTAGTGTATAATGTTGCACAGTTTCCTTTTTTATTGTTCTTGTTTGCTTTTGTCTAGTGCCCCCCTAGTTTCCTTGTTCCTTAATTTCTAGTGTTCCCTAGTTTCCTATATTTCCAAATGTTCTTGTTCTCTTGTGTTCCCTAGTTTCTTTTTTTCAGTTTTTAGTTTTTCCTAGTTTCCAATATTTCCCTGATTTTCCTTCTTCTCTAGTGTGATAGTTTGCTTTTTCCATGTTTTCTAGCTAGCCTCCTTATCAGCTAGTTCCTTGTGTTTCCCTGATTTCCAAAGGCCCCTAGTTCTAGGTATGACTTGGCTTGCTTTTGTCCCTGTTCCCCAACTTCTGGTGTTTCCCTAGTTTCTTTTTGTTGTTGTTTTTAGTTTTTCTAGTTTTCTAGTCTTCCCTGGTTTTCTTGTTCCCTACTTTATAGCATTCCCTAATTTCCCTCGTTTTCATTTTCATGTACGTTTCTTTATTTGGAGCAGTCGAGGGTTAAAGGCCCATTAGTAATGTTTTTTTGGCAGTACTGTGATTTGAATTAACTGAGTTAGAGCCACCAGTGCTCATCAGTGGTCTCCAGTGTTCCCTAGTTCCCTTGCTGCCATCAGGGGTGCCATAATTATTGGAAATGACTTTGTGGGCTGTGTTTCCATCAGGACTGTTTATATTGATGATCATGAGATGAAGAGAAGAGAAACTGGGGGATTTAAACATAAATGTTAGTCATATGGGAGCAATGCTAATTAGTGTGTGTGTGTGTGTGTGCCCGCAGAGTCTGGATGAACTGGATGATGATGATGGAGAGAAGGAGAGGAAGAGCGAGGAAGATCTCACACAGCACAACACGGTGCAGAACGAGTCCATGACCTCTGACCCTGGAGCCGCACATTCACTGCAGGTCTGTACTGTGTGTGTGTGTGTGTGTTGACTCTGAACTGCCGAGCAGAGGCGCTGTTGTTCTGAGAAAATCCCCAAACCCACCAGAATTACAGAAAAGGAAAGACACATCTAACACTCTCTAACACAGACACACACAATGAGCCAGATATTATTAAAGCGCATGAGTGTGTGTTTGAGAGTGTCATCACACGTGTGTGTGTGTGTGTGTGTGTGTGTGTGTTTCAGTGTATTATTGTGTGTCTCCTGCTCTTCACCATGTGGTTCTGTTTAAGCAGCTTTACGTTTCACCTATCATTCTGCCTTATAAGGAAAACACACACTGCCGAACATTCCACAGGATCATCCGCCCTGCCGTGTGTGTGTGTGTTTAAGAGTGTATGTGTGTGTGCCTGTGGATAAGTGTGTTCATGATGTCAGTATGTGATTGTGTGTGATGCCTTTGCCACCTCGCTGCAGTCATTTGCATTTTTAATTAGCACCTTTTCACTCTTACACGTTCCCAACTGGCTGTGAGGATCCCCCCCCCCCCCCCACACACACACATGTGTGGTCCTCAAAAATTCGCCTCTATAGATCAGAATATTGTGTAAATATTGTGTTGTGTCAAACGTCAAACTAATAAATCAAATAAAAATTGTGTAAAATAAATATGGCAAACATTTTATTAATTTATATTATATATAACCCATGACACAATTTTACAGAAAGTATTACTTTATACATGGTGGAAATGATTATCCATGACAGAATTAAGTTATTAAGTCGTGAGCGGGGCTTCACCTGGCACTGTTTCTGATTAGTGCACCGACTTGAGTCAGTTGTTCATGGCTAATTAAACATGGCTGCGCTGTAGACATAGGATAGAGCGATAAGGTTAGGAGTATAGAGCGGTAATGTTAGGAGTATAGAGCGGTAATGTTAGGAGTATAGAGCGGTAATGTTAGGAGTATAGAGCGGTAATGTTAGGAGGATAGAACGGTAATGCTAGGAGGATAGAACGGTAATGTTAGGAGTATAGAACGGTAATGCTAGGAGGATAGAACGGTAATGTTAGGAGTATAGAGCGGTAATGCTAGGAGGATAGAACGGTAATGTTAGGAGTATAGAGCGGTAATGTTAGGAGTATAGAGCGGTAATGCTAGGAGGATAGAGCGGTAATGTCAGAAGGACAGAGTAGTAACATCAGGAGGATAGTGCTATAACATCAGGAGAATAGAGCAGTAATGTTAGGAGGATAGAGCGGTAACGTCAGGAGGACAGAGCGATAACGCCAGGAGGACATAGCGATAACGCCAGGACAGAGCGGTAACGCCAGGAGGACAGAGCGGTAACGTTAGGAGGACCGAGCGATAACGCCAGGACAGAGCGATAACGCCAGGAGGATATAGCGATAACGTTAGTAGAAAGAGTGGTAATGTTAGAACAGAGCGGTAATGCCAGGTGGATAAAGCAGTAATGTCAGGAGGATAGAGAAGTAACATTAGGAAAATAAAGAGGTAATGTTAGAAGAGTAGAGCGGTAAAGTCAGAATCCTCAGTCCTCTGTGGATGGGTCCCAAACTACACACCCTATTACCTATGTAGTCAACATGAACACTATATACTCACTATATAGGCCACATGCCATCTTAAAACACCACAATGCATTATGGGTGTCCTCTACCTGCTCGGGTGCGTTGTTTGGACAGCAAATATTGTGGCGCGTTGTGAGGTATCATGAGTGCACTTTCAGACATAAGTACAAAATGACAACCTCCCGAAATGGTGCACTCTGTCGTGAATAGTGTGCGGTTTTAGGGGAGGAAAAGGCATAAAGCTCTGGAATACCAAATCAGCCTTTTTGTTAGATTTGTGTTGAGCTTTTTGCCTTTAGAGATTTAACTGCTTTAAAAGCAACAATAGAGGCAAAGATCACACACACACACACACACACACCTATGAATATCATTTATTTTTACAAAGTGGTCATGTGATTTAGGGGAGATTTGACATGAATAATGCACCAGAACACACACACACACACACACACACACACAGACCTACTGAATATAGAAACCCTACACCCTTGATCTTAGCTCACTTCAGTGGCTTCTGTTTGAACCCGAACACAGAAACTCATTAATCATCTTTTACACATAATTTGCTTAAACTGCACAGCATTTCACACATAACGCTCAAAAATTGGATCAAGTATGTTTACAAGATTTTATTTATTATTAGAAAAACAACATTTATGCCAGTGTAAACAAAACACACCTCACCTTTTCTCATCATTTCAAAAACATTCTGTCTGCTTTAAAATGTGACGTTTTTTTCCATCTTTTTTTCTTCCTTTCCACTTTTGTGTACTAGACAAAGGGGCAGTTAAAGTGAAACGGTGGAGCTGTCAGTGGAACTAAAGCGTGACCGAGTGAACAGCTTTACCTCAAAACACACACACACACACACACACACACACAAAGTGATGCAGAGTAGCGATGAACACTCGCTCCGGCAGCATTAACCTCTGGCTACACATTGCACTCGTTCAGAGGGTCGCAGAAAAAAGAAAGGATGAAGAGATGAAAGAATAAAACAAGAAACTAAAGGATTGAAAGAAAAAGAAAGAAAATTAATAGAAAAGAAGGAACAAGATAGATAAGTCAGAAGGAGAGAAGCCTACAAAGAGGTAGAGCAAAAGAGAGAAAAGAAGAAATAGACATTGCGTCAGTGTGTTTCAATGGGAAAGTTTCACACTTTAATCTGAAATAGTTTAAAAAGTATAAAGTTTATATAAAACCCAAAACTCCACAGCACTGCTCTCACTGAAGTTCTTTACAGAACCATAAACACTTCATACTGCACTCAGCAGAGACAAGACAAGAAGAGGTGTGAGGAATAACAGTATTGTACTCACATTGGAAGTGCTGTAATTAACAGAAATCCACACAGCTCTACATCAACACACACATAAAACTTCCCTGAACCCTTCAGCCAAACTGGGGGTTTTAAGAAGTATTTAATTTGGTTCAGATGAACTTTTTATGTAAGTCACTGTGTTGAGCAGAGAAGTCAGAAATAAACTTATTTTAGGCCCAGCGTTAAATTAAGCATATCTTATTAAGCTGATTGCTGCTTCCGATTTTTTTCACATTCGTGTTCTCCTTCTAACCTCGACTGATTACAGATTATAATTATCACGTCTTCCTTCTTCACAGCTGGAGGGCGAACCTGCCAGAAATTCACAGCTGTTAAACGAGTCCTCCTTCTCGCTTCCTCCGCTCTCTCTATTCTCTATTTTTTTTCTCCTCTTCATGACGGCTTTAGCTCACTGAAGGTGTGTAATTGCGGTCTTTACACTCTAATTCTCCTTTTTATTCTCGCTGCCCAAAGCTATCCGCTCACAGCAGGGCAAATCCGGCTCCTAAAGTCCTATTCGGCTCGCATTAGTTCTCCACGAGGAGCTGCCGTAATTTCATCCTCTACTGGTGATTTTAGTTTCAGCTGGATCAGCAGTGAAATCAGCATTTCTCTCTCTCTCTCTCTCTCCAGCCCTGAGATATTCCCACCCAAAATACTTCCCAGACAGCCAAGTGGCCCAACGTGTCGGCCCAAAGCTCGCAAACAGACTCGGCCCGGCGTCATTTTGAATATCGGCCCAATGTCAGTCCAACACGTCGAGCGACTGAGCGCCAACTGATATTTAATTGTTCCTATTGGTCAGCTATTTCGCGTTCTAGAATATTGTACGCCTTCAATTGTAGGTTACAGTGCCAGGGTATTTGCTTTTTGTTTGGCCAACAGTGATGATATTATTTTAATTAATTTCATTAAAAAAAGACAGACACAGTTATGTTCATTAAGATACATTTATTAAACAAAGAGAGCGATATGCGGCATGTGTGCTCGAATGCATGCGTGCGTGTTTGTTAATTCTGCCCACATCTTGCCAGCACCTTCTTCTTCCGTCCCAATCTCCGGCCAGGTTAAACCATGGGATTTATTCAGTGTCCGTGTTAAGGTGTTTTGTAATAGTTTCTTCCTCCACCTGTGTGAAAGAACCCAAAAATGTAATTGCTAAAAGCCATGACGATTCTATTAGTGAATTACTTCAGGGAAAACGAGTAATTTCAACTTAGAACATCAATATCCACTAATAAGATTGTCACAGTATTTTTACTGAGCGGGGACAGGGAGGGGGTTGTAATGTTATTTTATCTAGCTACGTATTATGACACATTTCATTTGTAGTGACATGCACAGGGGCGTGGGAGGATGTTTTAAGTAGGGGGGGCTGAAACTGACTGTAAAAGTGTGACAGCAATATCATTCCGCATCAAGTTGCATAGCCACGGTAAACAATTGATTAATTATTTCCTGTTAGCGAACGGCTCGAAGCAATGCAATGTACTGTAGAGGTTAAACACTTTTCACTGGATTTTAATGATGGATTTTAGTTCTATTGTATAGGCTAACGGTAGTAACATAGGCCTGTTCAATGAGCGGACACACACACAGGGACTGAAACAAATAGCCTAATATAATATTAGGGGGAGTGGTGTTAAATTATGTCGTTAAGCCTTACGTCAGTGTTCTATATGGCTTCATCCTATGCTGAGGGTAAAAATTATTTGCAGTGTAGTTAAAATCTGAACCAAAGATTTTTCCTTCTTGTTTTTATCAATTGTAGAATGATACAACAAAGGTGTTGCACAGTAGCACAGGGAAGTAGCACAATATAGGGGCGCCCGTTGTGGAGATGTGTGTGTGTGAGCGCCCGTGCGTGCTGCCCTAAGCAATTGCCTATATCACCTATGCCAGGAGCAACTACTGCTAGTGTACAGCTGTAGTGAATACTTGTACAACAGCGTCGTTAAATGTAATAAAATGTAGGCATGCGCAAATCGGACAGGTTGGCGTGGATTTTACACCTGTGAGGTGAGAAAAAAGTGTGAGGAGCAGTTTGCTGTCAACAGTTCATCGAAAGACCTAAGGTAACGTTAAATAATGGTACAGCCATTATACAAATTTGAAACTGTGAAACTTAAGTCACTTTTATATATTTTGTTGTGCATCACATTCTGGGTTGACTAGGCCTATTGATCATGGACAACATCCTAATGGTAGCAGCTAGCAGGTAAGAGTAATTTAATGTTTGCTTCAAACCACGGTAAAGAGTTTTATTTTCGATATTTGTTTTTTCATCTCGGATAACCTTTAAATATGTTAATATTTAATACATGCTTACACATTTTCAGCAGTACGACCACAGACAATGATACACACCAACTGTCTAGGTGGCACTCAACATACTGTGACCTCAGTATTGTAAGGTTCTATCTGTTTTTGGTTTAATATTTGAAAAATAAAAAAGTTTATAAGGCTCTATCTGCTAGCCAATCAGCATCCAGGATAAATACACAACATAGGTCTAGGAAAATGTTAATAACTTTATAACCACTGCATGTAGAAACATAAGATTAACTGTGTTATTTGAGTTATGGGGTGTATTGTAAAAAGTGGTTATTCACAATGTAAACACTACATGTATTTGAAAGATACACATCTGTAAAATTATCCAGCATATGTATAATTGAGGTACCAAACGACGTGCATTGATGGACATCCATTGTGGGTTCTCAGAGAGGTGGTTTTACCTTTGCAGGTCAGGTATGTTCACTGTTATTAGAATAGAATTGCAGTAGTCCCAGTATTTTCCCATATTTTAAATAACACAATTAATCAGATGTTTCTATACACATGGTTATGAAGCTTTTGACTGTTTTCCCAAGAACCATTTCTATCAGCCCAGTGTTTCATGTTAACATTTTCCTAGATCTATTTCTATTCTTTATGGGGAGAATAAAATATCAAGTCTAAAGCTAGACTAGATAGATGCAGGGATGCCAGTAAATTCCTGTTAATCAGTCTGAAATTGTGGCTACTATATACTGGAATGAACCAGATATTTATGACCCTTACTCATTTTTTCTTAATTACGTTTGTGTGTTTTGTCTTAAAAGACCTAGCATGACAAACTCATGATATGTGTTGTATGCTTTGGATGTTACCTGTTAGACAGACTCACTTACAGTCACTGGCCTTCCTGTTGCCATGGGAGTCTTGTGATGCATCATTTCTGAGAAGCAACAAAAGTATAATTAAATACAACAATTCTTATTGAAAATAATATGGGTGCTTTTTTATTAACTTTGGTACCTCAATTATACATATGCTGGCTAACTCTTCCTGCTTCCATGTATAAAATACTACACTCATAGCAATAGGTCTAGGAAAACAGTGTGTGTAGAAACATCACATTACTGACCTTAATCTTTGGGAAACCCCATTGCAATGTTTGGGTTTCAGCGTAGGCTGAGTCTGAGAAACTAGCACTAGATGCATTTTTTCATGATTTAAAGGTGTTGAAGAAATGTATGCGCTTCACTAATCTAGGTTCAAAAATTAACACATCCACATTCAGCATAGCAAAATTGATCTGTGTAACTATTTTATCTTGTCAGCCTATAAAATAGGAGCTGGATGTTGTTGGCGTTGTTGGATGTGTCAGTTTTGGGAATGGTAAATAAATACATATAAAACTGAATTTGAATTATTAAGGGCTTAATCTTTCTATAGGAAGCATTTGTTTGATCTAACAAAAGGCATGATATAACAATTAAAAGCATTCTTTTGCTCAATCAAAATGGCAGTTTGTGGCAAATCTATATATTTGTTTCATCATGCTCCTTCCATATCAAAACATAATGACAACATTAAGAAATCACATACTTAAAGAGGCAATAGATCAAACTATCTAACAATAGTGTAATTTGACAGGTATGTATATATGATTCTGTATTTACAGGCTATAATCTTTTCTTAGCCATGCCTTTGGAGTTTTCTTCATAAGTTTCATTTACCTGACACTTTCTTTCTCTTTTTCTTTAACATTGTAGGTCTTAAGTACAGCAAGTCATTGCCTGATTAAACTTTCTCTTGCATCTTGGTGAGTGACTAAAAAAAAACAAGAAATTAGTGTCATGTCATTGTTATGCCAACACACAATATTTATGATGAGTCATATTACAAGAAGTAAAAAGAAAGTTCATATTCATAACTCTTGAAGAAAAAATATGTAGTAAGATGTCACGCGCAAGCCGCCACGTGCACGACCACGCACTTATGTTAAGTGATCCCACCTGTGTGTCGTCAGTGCAATCCGTGTATGTATTTAAGCCCTCGTGTCCCTTTCTAGTTTGTTGGTTAATGTTTCGTGTCATGCCATGTTTCGTGTCCCGTTTATGTTTGGTTTATGTCTGTTAAAATAAAATGTCTTACTATGGTTCACGTTTGTGTCGTATGCCAGACTGGCAGTGTGACATAAGGCAGAAAGAAGTGGAGAAAGAAGGCGAGAATGAGAATGAAAGAAGTGTAGGACACAAATTTAATTACTCTAATAAAACAGTATATAAAATGAAGAATATATGTCATCTAAATTACATTTTATTTCATCTTTATTTGATTATAGATTACATTATATATTTTAAGTTTTGTTTTTAATAATTACAAGTCACTTTTCAATATGTTCATTAACCTTTATTTCATGAATTTAACATTGAAAAATAATATTTGAAAATTTTATATGGAATAA
>JAOUQW010068369.1:0-13778 GCA_028565825.1 Olivaichthys viedmensis
CAGAAAGGCTACGCTAACTCAGAAAACCACTCTGTACAATTGTGGTGAGCAGAAAAGCATCTCAGAATGCACAATGCATCGAACCTTGAGGCGGCTGGGCTACAAAGAGAGGCTCTACCCAGTATTAGTATATTATTCCTAATAAAGTGCTTGTGTGTGTGAGTGTGTGTATATATATATATATATATATATTTAGGAACCTCTGCCTATTACATAGTATGTCAAAATAGTACACTACCACATACTACCGTACAATAGGCTATGTCAAAACGTACCACAATATAGGCTACTGCACACTATTTTTACAAACCATTGTGTATGGTAGTATGCGTTTTCGGATGTAACCAGTATAGCCCATCTATAGGCTATTGTAATTTCATGTACAATCTTATGTTTATTTTAAAAGGTCTGTCTGGCCAAGTTTCTCGACTCTTCTCATTAAGCACCCCAGTCATAAACTCAGCTCATTTGGCAATCCGTTTCTGTAGTGTCCTCACTAAAACCGGCCTTTAAAACCTTTAATATTTTACACCATTACATATACAAACACGAAATCATTAACGTTAGTTCATCGTAGTTTAGGAAAGTTATGAAACAATATCCACTCTCCTAAAAGTTCACTGTCACCTTATCCAAATGCCACACGATGTGAAGATCAGTAAGATATTTATTAATTCATGAAAAGCAACTTTTGATACAAACCAAAACACCACACACACACTCACACACACACATCCACACACACACACACACACACTCACACACACACACTCACACACACTCTCACACACACTCACACACACTCTCACTCTCTCACACACTCTCTCACACACACACACACCCACCCACACACACACACACTCACACACACCCACCCCACACACACACTCTCACTCTCACACACACACACTCACACTCACACTCTCTCACACACTCTCACTCTCACACACACTCTCTCACACACTCTCTCACACACACTCTCACTCTCTCACACACTCTCTCACACACACACACACACACACACACCCACACACACCCACACTCACACTCACACACTCTCACACACACTCACACCCACACACACACTCACACCCACACACTCACACACACTCACACACACACACACACACTCACACACACTCACACACACTCTCACTCTCTCACACACTCTCACACACACACACCCACACTCACACTCACACACTCACACACACACACACACACTCACACACACTCACACACACCCACACACTCACACACACTCACCCACACGCGCGCGCGTAAACCTCTGCTCAGATACAGCGGTATCATCATTCCTCATTCTCTTTGCTCCTCACACCCGATATCGCGTCCACTTCCTTCATCACTGAACACTAACCTTTAAAAGCTCTAAAAAGACAAACCCGCTTACCTTTGTTTTGTGTCTCATTCAGAGTGCCGAGCAAGGATGAAAAGCGCTCCTCTCCGTGTTCTCCCACTCTTCTCCCGACTCACTCCAAGTCTACAGGCGCTACGTCTGGGTGGTCGCGCAGAACTTTACTGGGGGGCTGCAAGGGGGTTGGACAATAATCGCAGCTCTAACCGTCTGGCCCAGAATCGGATTGAAGTGGACACTGCTTCTCCTCCCTTGCTCAATAACCTGCACGAAGTTTTCCAAAACTCCCCCTTACTGGAAGCATGACGCAGGACGTTTCAGTCTGAAAACTATTACCATACACTTTGTACCGATAACCATGCAGTTGTGGATGCCAAAAGAAACAAAATCTCATCTGTGGATCCCTAACATTTACTGGTGGTCTTATTTGGTCAGTGGTTCACCATACAACAAACATATGATTAAACTTGCTGATACGAGGATGATTATTATTGCAAGGTTGCCCTATTGAACTAAAGGACTCAACTGAACCACAGAAAACGCAACCACAATGGGATCCATAGCCAGAAATGTTGGCACACTAAAGGCAAGCCCCATTAAACACACTTTCTAGTTTGCACTTATATTGTGCATATATTTGTGTGTAATTCACGTTACGCCCAGACTCTTAACCCTGAATTTAAATTGGGTGTGCATTTGCATTTCCCCCTTTGCAAACTATTCTGTATCTGTGTCTAATAGAAAAGAATGAGAGAGAAGCCCCTCCCCCTTCTCCACTCTGTTCTCCTTATGCCCTGAAAACTCCAGTTGCATCATGGGGAGGGGAGAGCTGGAGCGCAGCCCGGCCACTCTGATTACTTCCAGACCTCAGCCTTATACTCGGTTCCACACACACAATCTCTCAAACACACTGCACCGTCACTCACACATTACTATTCACATTCGCTCTGAAAAATTCTTACAGTCAAACCACAAAGATAAACAGGAATGGAAAGACAGAGCACATGTGCACACCCACCTATCTGTGAGAAAGATGGTAGGAGGTAAAAGGTTAAAGACAGACAGATTTGATTGTAGGATGGCGTGATGGTGAGGAAATTCATTAGGAATGTTAGTTTATGTGGGAAGAAGGAGAGGGAGGCTGGAGTAATCTTGAGGAGCATTTCTTCAGAAGGCTACATACAATCGAAAAATGAAGGTTGGTCAGAAAGTGTGTTTGTATGTGTGTCCTCTGCAATTTCTGAGGTCTGTAAATATTTACTGTTGTCCAGATACTGACCCTTGGAGTCCATATGGGTTAAAATTCAGCAGCAGGCTGCCAGCAATTCATTATGTGCTATTCCATCCTCTAATGATGATAACTCAGGAGGCGTGTACTTGACTACTCGTGTACTTGACTCGATACCAAGTTACTTTTGGAATTATTTTCAGTTATTGGGGAATCTGTTTTAGGCCCTCTATTATTTTGCCTTTATATCCAGCCCCTTGGACATGTAATTCTCAAACTTAATGTAGGCTTTCACGTCTACGCTGATGATACACAATTATATTCATCAGTTCGGCCAGATTTAACGGAACAGCTACGCAAAATGGAAGACTGTGTAGAAGACATGAAGGCTTGGATGAATAGATACTTCCTTCTCCTAAATTCTGATAAAACAGATATATTGATGTTGGGTACCAAGTTTGCCTGCAATAAGGTCACTGATTTCACCCTAGAGCTTGATGTTTATTCTGTAAAACCAAGAACTACAGTTAAGAACCTTGGTGTAACCCTAGATGCTGGTTTATCATTTGATTCCCATGCAAGTAACATATCTAAAACTGCTTATTATCATCTGAGAAACATAGCCAAAGTATGCCATTTGCTAACCCTGCATGACATTGAGAAATTAGTGCATGCTTTCATAACCTTTAGTTTTGGACTATTGTAATGTGTTACTCTTTAAGGAAGCTTCAGCTAGTTCAGAATGCAGCAGCCCGCATCCTTACTAGGAAAAAAAATCAGAGCACATTACCCCAGTTCTATTCAAGCTACTCTGGCTGCCTATTAAGTTCTGCATAGACTACAAATGAAAAGTGCTATATAAATAAATATATTATTATTATTATTATTGACAGACAGAGAGAGGGATCCAGGGGAGACACACAAGAGGGAAGATGAAGGGTGTGTGGCTCACCATCATGAAAGCAAAAGAGAAAGACACAGTGAAAGGTGGATGACTCAAAGGAAATAGAAAACGAGAGATAACAGGGGCAATGAAATCAACATAGACAAAAACATCAGAGTGAGAAGGTAAGTAACCCTTGTAAAAAGTTGGGCCTGAGCTTTGCTGATAAAGGGGAAGTCCGTCCTGGGTGCATTTGTATAGATTTGTCAGTGTGATTTCTGAGATGACAAAGGGGTCAAAGTTACAGCTGAGTGACCTGATTAGACATTTCAACATCAAATTGCCCTTTTGGCTAACAGAACTGACACAGGTCCTTCACATGGAAGAGAGTCATTTGTGTTATAGTTTAATGAGTTAAAGACTGATGGAGTGCATTTGTGTGAAACAAATACCGGCTCCCAGTTTGGCTCATCCATTTTCTAAATCGGGAAATTCAGAACAAAAATGAAGAACACAGTGATCAATTAAACTCTCAGGAACAATCATATTTAACAAATAACCGAATTTAGGGCTTCCTTCAATACAAAACACACATTACAGCCTGGTGAGATTAAAATACAAAGTAATTGACAATAACCCCAAATATTGTTCAGTGGCAACATGAAATTACTTTTAGAGTCCTAGCCATTCACCCTACTCACCAATCAATATCATTATTCTTTCATGCTTTAGAAAAGTGATCTATGATGACCAGAATGGTGGTGTTTCCCTGAGAGGGTGGTAAGTCTATGATGTAATCGAGAGTGGTATGAGACCAGGGTCGTTGAGGCACTGGCAGGGGTTCTAAGAGCCCTGCTGGTAGTAGTCTGTCTGACTTAGACTGGGCGCATTCTGGACAGGAATTTACAAAGTCGAGAACATCCTGACGTAACGTTGGCCACCAGGACTTATTCTGGACCAACCATCTGTCACGATGTGGAAGGGACAAGGATGGACATGAGCGCGAAGCCGCTTTTAAACATTTATTTTTAAACTCTTAAACACTAAACATCAAACAAACATAAAACAAACGAGGAGCATACTGACACCATGACATAAACAATCAAGCACAAACTGGACGAAAACAAGGAGGGCTTTTTAAATACTTACTATTGAGCGGGAGTGGGTTCGGTTGGACTAGCTCTGTGAATCTCCTCAATGACTTCCCACCGGACAGGAGCCCGGTGAGTATGTACCCCAGAAAGGAGCATTAAGGCGCGGTTTTCAATGGGGGAACTAAGTGTCATTCTCACCCTAATGGGTCGTGCCCCACTGGGGCATGAGGGACAGGTGTATCGTAAATATTGGAACATATTACATACATAAATTCTCCCGAATACGTCGCTGCCACTCCTCAGGAGTGAGGCGGGCGCGGCCCAGCTGCATGGGTTCCAGTTGTGGCTGCTCGGGAATATGGCGTGTTAGAGTGCTGGTGGTGAATGTGCGTACATTCATGTGTAAGCACTTTAGGATGTAGCGTTTATATTGGCTAATCCCTCATCTCTATGGCAATAAATTTAGCAAGTCTAAAATTTTATTTGTTTTGTTAGACATTTTATGAATTCTATTAATGATATGACTTTTCGTGCGTAATGTTGCACATTTGATTGATGATTCAAATTTAGGAGCAACAACTGAGTTGTTCCTATTTGTTTTTAGTTAGTAATTGGATGAAGTAGCCTATTATTGTTGAAGTAAGGTGACATAAATAGTGTACATACACAAAACCGGGTTGTAAGAAATGGGACAGGACTTTTAAGCCCTCACTTAAAGTTAGAAAAATACCATTTTGGCACTGAGTTTAGGGGGTCTCGGCAGGCAGTAACAAAATAAATTGGTAGCCCCTCAACCAAATTATCAATACGTCTGCATTATAACAGCAAATTACACTTGCGCCAGTAAAGAAATATACACTATATTCCAAATGTCTGAGACTACGTCTTTCAATAAAAAATATAAAAAAATATAAAAACTATCTAACCTGTAAAACTGTAAATGGTAGGGTACACTGAACAACAACATTGCACAGGAAGGTTTAAAAAGGTTAAATGCCTTTTATATAGTCATATAATTTTACATACACTCAAACTTTACATGGGATTTAAAAAAAACAGTTTAGATTATCTGTGGCGATTCATGATCACCTCCTCCCATATGTACTGATTGTGTTAGCTACAGCTAGACAGAAGACTTTACGTTATATAAGTTATAGTTTGACACTTCCTTCCCTAAAGGCACACAGGTACTGAGGGAACAATAACTGTCTGGAAAAACTGCTGGAAAACCTTAATAGCAAAGATAGCAGGTGGGCATAAATTCTTCCTCCATGCTAAATGGCATCATGGACCCAGTTTAACGGAACATTTCAATTCCCCTGTTTATAAAAGGCTTTTTTCCAAGTGCAAAATCTGGGATCTTTTATGGCTTAGCCGTAACTAGCCAATGGATAATAACTGCTGATAGGGCAGTTCAGGATGTCAGAATAAAATATAATCACGTTTCTTAAATAAATGACCAAAATGTGGGTTGAGTTCTCAGCCGAGAGCAGTTCAAAACACGCATGCAAACAATCATTGGAGTGTCTGCACTTCCTCTGGACTGGTTACACATGTGTCCACATGGATCCACAAATGTAATACTCAACCACATAATAAAGCAGAGAAAATGTGATCAAATACAGATTCACACTGAAAAATGTTTCATCACAAAAAAAGGCTGCCAGATCTGTCTGTGTGTGAATGACTGTGAGCGGGTAAGTGAGCTCTTGGATATATCTGTGCTTAATGTTTTGATGTTAGATTTTATCTGGCATTTTCATGTCAGGTTCTCTCTAGCTTTGCTTCATTAGCATTTGTTTTGTTTTTTAAAGCGGGGGAGACACAAAGTAATACAGCTCTGTAGTAATACAAAATGTGAATATAAATGAACAACATACATGTTTAGTAGTAAGTTTAGTATTTAGAAATAATACCTTTATTTCACAGTATTACAGTGATGGCAACACCAAATTGTCCCCTTCCCAAGCTAACTGGATGGGGCGCCAAAGTGTGTACCTTCAGATTTTTCCCAGCAGCAATCAAATCCAACAGGGTCTCTTGATAAATAAATGTAACTTTACACATGCATCACATCTATAAGATGCTATTTTAGCCCTGGGAATTTTTACTATCTCAGCTATAAGAAAACATTATTAGAACATTCAGTAAATATTTGACAGGTTCTAAATAAGGTTAGGCTGTAACTTTACAAAACTAAAATTTCAGCAATGTTCTAAAAACATCTGCTGTAATAATGGTTTGCTTCACTGTGTTATTAGAACATCACTCATACATATGTGTTCCCAGCTAGACAAAAATTAACATTATGGAAATGTTAGTGTTATGTTCCTACAACTAAAAATGTTGCAGCAACAGTGTAGGAACGTTTATAAACGTTATGTAAATCATTCTCAAAACACACAGAAAACTTGACAGATTAAACATTCTTGGAAACAAAAGTTCTTAGAACAGAAAATGTTTTGATAAGCTAAAATTGTTAGCTGAGATATACCAATACTAATGGTTTAGTAATTACTGATAAGTGTCTGATTACACAACCACAAAAAAACTGCTATATATATATATCTTGATATAGCCTCCTGCTGACTATATCAGTCAGCCATTGTTATAATGTGCTGTGCATAATCATGAATACGCTAGTATTGTGGCAGTGAAGTGTGTAAGTTTTTTGCACATTTTGTTTAACTGAGTCTTGTTGATTAAACTCTGGTTGCCACCGAGTCCTATAAGCAACGGGAAACATTAGGGCTAGAGTGAGACACACACACACACACACACACACACACACACACCAAGATTAGTTCTACACAGAGAGTGGCAAAGGGCTGAGAGAGAAAAGGAGAGAAAAGAAGGGGGAAGAAAAGATTTTGCAGAGAGAGGCTATAAATTGTACAGACAAGGAATGAAATAAAGATCAGGAGCCGGGTGGTGGAAAGCAGATGAGGTGCTAGATATCTGGTCAAAATCAACATACCCATGAAACCTCAAAAATTCATCAAACCACACACAGCACTAATGACATCACTGAAATCTTAGAGCAAAGGCACATGGGGTATTGGAAACTTCCCATGGAAATAAACAACTGGGCATAATCTGAGACCACTTCTCTGCTTCTTATTAGTTGTATCATAGAGTGTAATAACAGATGGGAACTCATGGTATCACTACCTAACTACTGCACTACACAAGCATGTTCTGATAAATCTAAGCTTCTCATAACAACAGTAATGATCCAGCATAAGAGTTACTCATGAGGTACACTAATTCAGAAATGACTCCTGGCCCTGGCCTTGAATCTCCAGTGTTTGGGCACTCTGGGAGTTTCCTTCTTCTCTGGGAGGAAGTGGGTCTTAAAAACAGCTGCTATCTCTGGACTCTTTCCTGTCTTTCAGTACATATTTCCTATGAACAAGCAATTCACCTACTGAGATACACTGAGAGGATAAAGACTATTAGGGCATCTGGGCTTCTAGTTATGTGCATTTTGGAGAAGGAGTGCCAATCTAGCAAAGGTTTTTCCTCAGGGCAAACTGATCTTTGTCACAGTGTGGGGAAAACACATAAAGAAGCAGCATTTTTAGATCCTTTCTGAGTGCAGCTTTAGAAATATGGTACTTTAGAAAAAAAGTCATGATCACTTAACCATAGCAGTCGATTAACTGCAGACACTATAAAACAATATAAAACTGTAGCACGAGCTGTTACACTCAGTCAGACTTACACTAATCTTTTAAACCCACAAATGAGGTTTGCTGTGGGTAGACAAAAGTAAAATGTGTTTAAAGGATGTTTGGTATAAACATATAGTAAATAAGAGTCCTGGGATGAGCACATGACAGTCTTCATGATTACAGCTGCAGTCCGTAGGAGATGCAAGTCTGCAGTATCCAGGTGAGATTATCCATTTAAGTAGGAAGCTGAGTTCTAGGCATAAACTGTTGGGAAGTGCGAGTCTTTAGGGTATTCATATGAATAGAGTATCCACAACAAGAGGTGAGTCAGATATTCAGAGAGCTACAGATGAAGAAGCAAGAGGAACAAGGCAGGAGCAGAGCGTCAGGCAGACGATGGCGAGACGAGGCACAGCAGGAGAAGTGTGTCAGGATCTGGCACCGGCATTACAAAGCGAACAGATTATTAGGTACATACAGAACATACAGTGGCTGTAAAGGGTGCACAATGTGATCAGAGTGCAAGCGGGAGAGGAAGTCTGCAAATTCCTGAAGAAATTCAGGAATCCCTGGAACACTGAATACATGTGGACCATAAACTGTCTTCCGAGACACACAATGAGCTTAAAAACAATCAAGACCAAGTGCTTGAATCAACATGGTGCGTAAATTTGCTACTGATAATATGCATTTTGTGTAGTCAGAATGATCAATCAAGATATCTTAAATACCAGAGCCGAATATGTTCAAGATATCCATAATTTCTTTGATGAACTAAACATATCCTTAATTGGAATTATGACTAATCAGAACTAAAGTGAACATATCTCTAATTTGCTTTACGACTCATAAATTAATTAATTATAGATATCTACAATTTACATTTCAGATGGTCAGTAATTGCAGATATCTTGAATGGGAGCTTACATACAACTCAATTGCAAACAGGATGTCATTATTACTCGTCAAAATTAGAGATAACTTAAATTAGCATTTTGCCTAGCCGTAAATGAATTACAGATATTTGCAATATAAACCTGGTCTCACAATTAAATGTTAAAAAGGCTATATAAAATATATGGTACTATTGATTTACATGGAAAATCAATTTATCTTATGTGCAATTAATTTTTTACTAGTCAAAAGTCTAGTAGAAGGGCGGCTCCCTGCTAAACAACGCCTAAACAACGATACCTCCTTTCCCCCCTATCTAACTAGGCAATCTGGAAGCCCTCGAGGATTACATCGACCAATACTACAACCAGTTTGTCAACATGAGTCCACCCAGCTTACCTAGAGATACAGAGGACCAACCAACATCACCAACCAGAAAAATACCAAACTCCTCCACATGGGTCGAAAAAGGCATTACACACCTTAAACACATCCTTCAGAACAACAGCTTTGTATCATTCTCACATTTAATCCAGAATTATGGCATTGGGAATAACCAGTTTCTTGAATTCTTACAACTCCAATTCATCATATGTTCAAAAATCAAATTTGAAGACAAAACATTCAACCTTACACCATCAATATCAGACCTCATTAACATCTCGTCTTCAAAAAAATATTTTGTCTAAAATTTATAGATTAATATCCAAATCTGATCCTACAATATCTGTACCATCAAAAGAATGGGAATAAGACCTATCAATTACTCCCAGTGCAGACTTCTGGACACAGATCTTTAAGAACACCTTCTGCATGACTAATAACACAGTCCACACCTTATACAATACAAAGTAATTCACAGAGTACACTACACAGGACAAAAAAAATTTAAAATGGGTTTTACAGACTGTGAAACTTGCACACTGCACACAAAACACTCACAATTACATGCATTCATTTAACAAAGGAAAGCAGCAAAGTATTACACACAGCACTAACCATCGCCAAGAAAACTATTCTCATGAAGTGGAAATCAAGGAGTACCATCAATATCAACCTGGACACCACTCATTACTTACTTACATCAGTGATCCCTATAACCATTCACTAATATCACAATAACAACTAATCACAGCAAGACAGGACCCCATAGCCATACCACATAACTGTAGACCTCTACATAAACATCCACTCACACATATATTTAAAACGCGTGCACACCCACACACACACATCAAACAATGGTGTTGTAATTTATGATTATTATTAGTATGATTAGTATTATTATTATTATTAACTGTTTGTCCATTTTTGTTTTATGTGCTCTGTACATCTGTTTGTTTTCTAATTTGTGTCCTCCCTCTTTTTGGGACAACAACATTGTAAATTATGCACATCCATTAACAAAGTTTGGTCCTCCGAAGATGGGGGGTGATGGCGGGCAAAAAAACAAACAAAAAATACTGTGTCTGTGTGTGCGTGTGTGCGTGCGTGCGTGCGTGCGTGCGTGCGTGTGCGTGTGTGCGTGTGTGCGTGTGTGCGTGTGCGACTGAGGTTAAGGTTAGGCTTAGCATTAATTACCTACAGTTATCATTATGTCACAAGTATAGTAGTACAAACGTGTGTGTGTGTGTGTGTCTGTGTGTGTGTGTGTGTGTGTCTGTGTGTGTCGGAAAGCACATCAGCAGGTCTGTTAGAGACACTGAACAACTCCACAAAGCCCATTGAGGAGACGCCCCTGTGGGAGGATTCACACACACACATTTACTGCACCATGCTAAACTGGAGGCCATACGCTTCTGTTACTTGTTAATAATAATAATAATAATAATAATAATAATAATAGTACTTTTCATGTTGAGTTCAAAATCTCAAAGTGCTTTACATAGAAAAGATCAGAAAGTCAAAATAAAGTATTTATGATAAAGCACATTAAAGAAGCAATGTACAATCACTAATGAATTGATTATAAATATAATGTTAGTGCTATAAATCATGAAACGTCTATTTAACAAGATAAAAGACCCAAGAGCTATGAATAAACTAAATTAAACATGTTTTTAATCTGGATTTAATTTGGATTCAGCTACATCAGACACCAAACATGTCTCGGCTGATCAACTTACATATGTGGTAAAAGGGCATTGCGTACATTTCATTTTCAGCTGAACTGTGGCTTTAACAGCTCTGTCCTTTGATTGGATTCTGCCTCTGTTGTAAATTGCTTTGGATAAAAGTGTCTGCCAATTGAATAAATGTAAACGTAATGTGTTCTGACTGTACTGGAAAGCGTCATACAAAGATTTCTCAAACAGCTAAACAATGGATCTGTCTCTGGTTTAAGGAATAAGGACAATAAGGAAGGAAATGCTGGATAAGTGTTTGATATAAACACAGTGGACTTCACTCTGTCTGTCTGTCTGCTCCAGGATTCAGGCTTTTCTTTTATTCCCATGTCAAAAATGAAACACAAAAACACACACTTTTCAAAATCCTTTTATAAAATCAAAACTATAATTAACAATTTCCTGTTCAGCAGATAATGAACAGTCTGCTTCGCTAATCTAAATGGAGTTGGCTGGAACTCTATGTTCAAATTAATGATCACGCCTAACAATCTGTCCATCCATCTGTCTGACAGAGTGAGGACACGCGCACACACACACACACAGCCAGCTGAGAGAGTGTGTGTTACCCAGGTCCATGTCCCCTGCGCGTGGTCTCTGAGAGAACGGAACGTTCTTAAAGACGGCGTCGAGGATTTTCTCCTTCACCTGCGTGATGGTGTCACAGTTCAACACCTTCACCGCCACCTCGACCCCGTTCTCCTGATCACCGTCCACACAGCGCAGAGTCTGAGGGGGGACGGGGGGGGGAGAAAGAGAGAGAGAGACAAGAAGATAGAGATGGACACAGTGATGAGTCAAAGAGAAATGGAAGGAGAGAAACAGAAAAAGCCGTGTAGAGAGGGAGCGAGAGAGCAAGATTTAGAGAGATTGAGGAAAAAAAATCATACAAAAAGAAGAGACGGATGGAGAGAGTGAGATGCAGAAAAAAAGAGCAACATTTGGAGACAGAGAGAGAGAGAGACAAGAAACAAAACATAAGATTATTTAACCACACATGCAAAAAAAATTAGTTTTTTGTGATTTCTGGTCTGAAAATATGGTTTGGCGTTTAGGAGAAAGACCACGCCTGAAGCTCCACCTTCTACCTAGTTAACTTCCCATGAATTCCCATCTCTCCCTTTCTCTCCTCGTGACAGAGTTTCCGCACTCACCACCTCCCCGTCTCCTCTCTACTATTCAACAACTCCTACTCAAGATCGCCCAGAACTCCAGCCCAAGTTCTTAGAGTTCTCCTATTACAGCTCCATGATCACTCTCCAGAGCATTTAGTTGAAGGTGTGGTCTGCACTCGCAAAATGACATTTCAATCAGAGACGAGCCACTTTTGTCGTCGTTTATCTGTCATACACGCTTATAAAAAAAAGGTTCTTCAAGAGACAGCCAAAGAACCCTTAAGGGTTTAAGATTACATTTTTTTTCTAAGAGTGCATTCTGCACACCGTCTGTCCTGTTTTCCCCTTCACTTTTCTTATATGGTCATTGTTTCCTGTTCTTGTTACCTAGTTGCCATGGTAGTTAATTAGCGTCACCTGTTTCCAGTTTTCCCCTGACTAGTTTGTGTATTTAAGACCCTCTGTGTTCCTCTGTGTGCATTTAGCTTTCAGTTCTGAACCTTGGTGGTTTGTGTATTTCCGCTGTGTTTTGTGGTGCCTGGGGGAGAGGACACTGTCAGTGGTCAATGCTAATTCCTTATTCCTCTAAATACAACTGAGCGATGTGGCCAAACGATTGAGCTTTAATGTAACTGTTGGCTGCATTCTGTACATTTTTGCAAGCGAGGAGTTGTTAGGAACATAACAGAACAGATCAGGATGGCTAACTGGCTAACGTTAGCGGTTCGCAGGAACGGAAAGATTTAGTAATTTAGTAGGGCTTGAGGGGTTAAATCTTAATGCCCTCGGTGTGTGCTCATCACAGCAATGAGCATAATTTAGCCCAAATACCCACACACACACACACACACACACACACACACACACACACAGAGACACACACTGAGACTTTGATAAGGGGCCAACAGCAGCTGAGAGATTAGAGGACGTGGGTATGCAAATCCCCAACTTCAAAGTGACTTCACTGGGAATTGACATGCAGAGATAATTTAAGGTCCTGGGTAGTGTGTGTGTGTGTGTGGTTAGGATAATGTTCTATTTGAGGATTAGGTTTACAGTTCAGCTTAGAAGGTTAAAGTAAGACAGGTATACTGTATGTGTGTGTGTATATATATATATATATGTATATATATATATAAAATATATACACTCACTGAGCATTTTATTAGGGACATGTACACCTTCTCATTCATGCAATTATCTAATCAGCCAATCGTGTGGCAGCAGCACAATGTATAAAATCATGTAGATACGGACCAGCAGCTTAATGTTCACATCAACCATCAGAATGGGGAAAAAATGCAACCGTGGTATGATTGTTGGTGCAGACGAGCTGGTTTGAGTATTTTTAAAACTGCTGATCTCCTGGGATTTTCACACACAACAGTC